>CATIWQ010132369.1:0-32819 GCA_949673415.1 Euphorbia schlechtendalii | reverse complement strand
ATAAAAGGAAATAAAAGAAATGGAAAATAAATAATAAAAAAGGAAAGAAATAAATATAGATAGAAAATAAAAATGGTACTTGAATAGTACTATAATATGATCCAAATGCATAATGATAAAAGGAAATTTAACAACAATTTTTTTCATCTTTCAATTTATTTTCTGATTATAAACACATTTTGATTCCGAAATTCTTTTTGCAAAAAATCAATTTCTTTTGAAAATAACCACATCTAAAAAAACGAATGAGGAATGCTCCCAGAGATCAAGCAAATTCATCGAAGCGGATTTGCGTCGAAAAAGTAAGTCTCTGAGTTACTAGAGTTGCATCTTCTCGTGATTTCTTTGTTTTTTTTCAATTCTACATGTTGACCTAGGATTTATCTTATGCTTTTTATTATTTAATATCAATTTTATTAAATTGTTCATTTTATTTAATTGTGTTTATTTATTTTATTACGTAAACTTCCTTCTTTTCTTTCTTTTTTAATTTATTCAATTATGGAGATTCATGTTAGAATACCCCCACGAAGGGAATAAAAACTATTATTCCTGGATTATAGACCTCACACATTTACCATGCAATCATTTTCACTAATTGAAAATGAGCAACCTATGTGTTTATAAAATGAATTGTTTTTCTCCTAAAAATAAGAATATTCAATTTTCGATATTTTAATTAGGCCACACGAGTCTCGCCAAAACCAAATCGAGCATATGTGTAAATATTCATATTGTGCTATACCATGTGCTAAACTTTGCGGATACTTGTAGATTAGGTTAGATGTATGCCTAGGATTTTATTTTCCTTCGGGTATTGCTATTATTTTTTCAAGAAAATGAAATTAATAGATTAGGTGGGTGGTTGCATCCCCGAGGTCTTGTAATTTATTAATTTATTTTTCATCATTTATTTACTTCTTCATAAACACGAAAATCCCTGATTCGATATTTTATTTTCAGAAATACAACCCGATGGACCGCTTCTCTCATCTCATCGCACTATCGACCCATCACATCCGTGTCGCTGCTCACAAATCCCTTAGACTAGTTGGATAGAACTCCTTTAGTACTAGCCTCCAAAGTTGGATAGGCTCTATGAATAATCCACATGAACCCCACTGACCAAAACCTCCTGGAGGGAGAGAACTTGTCAGTTAATATGTGGTTGTTGAATCAACCAGAAAATAATTATGAAGGCTCTTATCCAAAAGAGGAATAAGCCTTTAAAAGAATTTCACTAATTAAAGAGAAGCTTCGAGATCTCTATATAATTCACAAGAAAGAAGTCAAGTTTAGAAGTGTTTAACCCAAGTTAATAATACTTCACATTACTTAGGTTTGGAGATAACAAATTACTTAGGATAGTGAAATTAATTGGGTACTAAGTATACTCTAAACTGAGTAAGTTTACTTGAGTTTGTTTTGAGGAAAATAACTCAGCTTTATATTCACTTAGTTAAGTTATGACTTAAAGTAGCAAAAATTGAGTAGCTTTTACTACATTGTTTATGCGATATAACTTAGCATAAGCTGAGTAGTTTTTATAGAATTTTTCTCAGAAAAAGTTGAGTAATCCTTGGGATGTTGACTTGCTACACATGGACACTTAACCATTTATGTGAAGATAGAATATTCCTTTGAGATTCTTTTCGGGTATTGGCGCTGAAAAAAGGGATATTTATGTGGTTCTCACTATCAAAAGGTGTCAGTACAGAATGTTGGGTTTATCTCGCTAAAAGCCAAATCAAAAGGGTATCTTCTAACATTCGCTATTCTCTAGTGTTGTCGGGCTAAACTGCAACATCAGTAAAAGTGTTCAATCTCAGTCCGCGACATTGTATCTCGCGCACCCCTCTCAACAGAATTGCATGAAGATATATGAGTCATTGACAAGAAATAGATTAACGAAGTAACATTACACCTCAACGTTCAAATCACAACCTTTAAACATTCACAAAGCTGTTCCAAATAGTTTGATTTCAAAGTTGTGTGAAGAGATTTTGAAGAAAGCAAGTTAAGGTGAGAAGTTTAGAATAGCTACTTCCAGATTTCTACAACTATAAATAAAGCCTGGAGCAGATGCTTACAACTGATGAATCACCTTGACTTTCTAAGAGCTGAACTTCTGCTAAAGCAATCACGACATTTGAAATTTTAAATCAGACAATCAAAAGCAAACAACCATTTCCAATTTGTTTGTAGAGAGAAACTATATAGGCTTAGAATATAGCTAAGTTTTTCATCTATAAAGGAATCAACGAGTTATAATTTGAATTCCTATATGCGTTAATCATTCATTCAAATATTTGTGAGTTAGTTTGAAAAGGGTACTCAAACTGAGTTGAGAGGTAGTTAGTAAGAAAGGTACTTACTGTAAAATTTTTTACCCGCTATCAAAGGCTGCTCCGCCTGATTAAAGGATAGAAACACTAGATAATTAAAGCTCGGAGAAGGTATCAGTGGAGTGGAGGTAGTGCTGGTTAATCAAGTTAGTAATTGAACATGCAATCATTGCAAGGTGAAATTTCAAAATTTAAAATTAACCTAAAGATCTCCTAAGCATACCATGATTGATATAATCTAAGTTAAAATGTTCCATAGATGCTTTTAGGTTTATAAAGCTTATAAAAGAAACCTAGGATCTAAGGTTAAAGCATCACTAGTTGATGCGTGCTTTCTCTCTCTTGGTTGAGGTGTTCCCTTTGAGTAATTCAGCAGCACTTCATTAGCATGAGCTTCTGAATAAGGAGAGCCTCTACGATTGATCCACACAGATCTTCACCAACCAAAACCTAGTTGAGGAAGAACCTTTTAGTAAACAACAACTGCTAGACCACTCGAAAAACCAACCCAAAAATAATCAAGAAGGCTCACTTAAGAAAGGGCCTTCAAAAGAATTCTTCGATTGTTTGGAGAAACTTGTGAAGGATCTCGCACAATAAAAGAAGAAGAGGAAGTTAAATTCAAAGAGAAAATCTAAGCTAAAGCTTATTTTATAGTATGAATATAGAGAGGAGCTGGAGGCTTATATATAGAGAAAAGGGCGAGTGTTAGACTCCCCTTCAATAACTAGATGGGATGGGAACCCACGCGGTTAACCTAATTAGATGGGATGGGAATATTCCCATCCTATCTAATCAGGTTAGCAGCGTGCGTCATGGTGACCCGTGACCTAACCCACCCGTGTTGCAAGGCAAGCCCTTGTGGGTTTTCCTTTCTTTGCCACAAGCCCAAGCTTGCGACCTACGCAAGTGCTGCCATGGGTAGTGCTTGTAGGATTACAGCCTGCTAGTGGGCAGGGGCTTGCCATGTGCGCTAGCAGCCTGTGAGCTTTACAGCTGGCGGGGTAGCTATGCGGGCCCCACTTTGAACTACCCATGTTCATTTAGGGTCCACTTACAACGGGAAAAATTCCCTTGCTCTGCTCTATGCAAATTTTCCCTATTTCCTCTTTATTCCTTTTAATTATTAATTCTGTTCAACCAATTAATAATTCTTCTAATGAATTGACAACTTATATTTTCAACATAGAACTAGTTTATAGGTTCTTTACATAGCGCGATAAAGACCCAAAGTGTGTGACCTCATAGGATCCCAAAGTATTGAGCCGCTAGAGGTTAACCTAAACTTGGCTTCCCATCCTGGAACCTTTAGGCTCAATGTTCCAGATGGATATGGAACCTGATAGCTCTAGAAAATCAAATGGTCTTTCTAGTAAAGGCATATGATCCCTTGATACTTAGAACGTCACATGCTTGTGACTTGATCCGGTTCTTAAATAGTAATCAATACAATACACTCCTTCCATCAAGTTAAGTACCATCTAGTTTATTGAGCTCGGATTAAGTGTCAGGTCATGTAATAGTCGTAGCTACCTTGGAATTAGACTTGTTTAATTAGAACACCACTCGGCCATTGAGCATTGTTAGCTCATGTAAGTGCCTAACTCAAGATTGCTTCCACTAGCTTTCACAAGTATATGCTCCTTCTCAAGGAATTGAGTATTTCTGGAAACAAGGACTTTTTGTTCCTTGGGATTATAAAAGGTATACCCTATAGTCTCCTTAGGGTAACTTACAAACATACATCTATCAGACTTACCACCCAACTTATCGAAACTTATCCTCTTGACATAAGTAGGATGCCCCCAAACTCTCAAGTGAGAAAGAGTGGGTTTCTTACCATACCATAATTCGTATGGAGTTTAATCAATTAATTTAGTGGGCACTCTATTTAGAATATAAACTACGCTCTCAAGTGCATAACCCCAAAAGGATATGCTGAGTTCTGCTTAGCTCATCATGGACTGAACCATATCAAGTAGGGTTCAATTTCTCCTTTCCGACACTCCATTATGTTGGGGTGTATAAGGAGGTGTCCACTAGGATAAAATACCATTATCCCTTAGATAATCCTGAAACTCTTGGCTTAAGTATTCACTGTCTTGATCAGATCGAAGGATCTTGATACTTTTCCCAAGCTATTTCTCTACTTCAGTTTTGAACTTTTTGAATTTCTCAAAACGTTCAGACTTGTACCTCATAAGGTACAAATAACCATATCATGAGTAATAATTGATAAAGGTTATGAAGTAAATAAAACCCTCATGTATCTTAACACTCATTGGACCACATATTTTTGAATGTATTATTTCCAAAGTACTAGTGGCATGCTGACCCTTTCCTTTGAAAGGTTTCTTAGTCATCTTCCCTTTTAAACAATGTTTGCATGCACCATAGGATTCCCATTCCATTGGGTCCAAGTCTCCACATTTGTGTAACTTAGTTAAGCGAGTCTCATTTATGTGGCCTAGACAACAATGCCATAAGTATGAGGATTTCACATAATCTAATATTGATTTCTTAACAATATTTATATTTAGAATTTCAATTTTAGTATCTAGAACGTAAATGCCATCCATAGATATGCCACAAGCATAAATAATATTATCACGATGAATTTTACATTTATTATTAGAAATTAAAATTTCAAATCCTTCTGTTGCTAAACACGCAACAGAAATAATATTTTTAGTAACAACATGAATATAATATCAATTATTAAAAACAAAAACAAGTCCACTAGGAAAACGAAGGATATATGTCGCTACAGCTATTGCAGCAACCCATGCTCCATTTTCAACTATTAGGTCCATTTCCCTCTTTGTAAGCCTCCTATTATTTTGCAATCCCTACACAAAAGTATAGATATGATTACCATAACCAGTATCTAATACCCAAGTAGGCTCATAGGGAACTGTAGAGAAACTCTCTATCATGAACATACCTGAAGTAGATGCCTCACTTGGTTTCTTCTTCACGTGTTCAGAAAATAGAGCTTTGCAATCACGTTTCTAGTGTCCTGGCCTTGCGCACATGAAACATAATCCTTTGGGTTTCCCATTATCAATAACCACATTTTGACCTTCCTACCAATGGGTTTTAAACCTTTACCTTCGATGCAAGCCTTACTTGCCAAGGTACTTGTTCATCTAGCCCTTAGACCTTCTTCAAAACTTCTAAGTTTCTTGATAAACTCATATGTCTTGTCGGTCTTTCTTGACATAAGATAATCTTTCACAAAAGGTGAATATTTATCAGATAGGGTTTCTATCATAAGATGTATGTCATGCTTGAAATCGATCTCGATTCCTATTTGAGCCTATCTCCTAGAATACTAAAATTATTCTATGCATCACTCAATGGCCAGGATTCCATCACCTCTCTAGAGTTATAAAGGAATTTCAAAATTTCATTCCATTCAACTCTCATGCCCTCATGAAGTCCTCTATGATGAATCAACATGGATTTTAAGTCCATACCTTCATGATGTTTCTTAAGCTTCAAGCTCATGGTTTCGAGCATCACAAGTGATACAACGAAAGCATTTCTCTTGTGCTTAAGATATGCTTCTTTCTCTTTGATAGAAGCATCAGCATCAGGATTGACTGGTTCGGGATTATCTAGAACATAATCAATGTGGCTTTTCTCAAGTTCCTTTCTAAGAACTTTGAACTAGTCATCAAAATTGATCCCTATTAATTTAGTGTTAAGTATCAGGCAGAGGTTTATGTTCGAATTCATTATTCAACCAAGATATATGATAGAATTTGTTTAGACATTAGTATATGTACATGCATTTAATACAAGGTCTTTAATTAAACACATAATTCCTACTATTTTCTCGACATTTAAATAGCCCCTTCTCTTCAAATTCGAGAAATTTGGTCGAACCAATTTTCCTTAGTAAGTAGCATCCATAGCTACTCATCATGACCCCCACTATAGCAGGTCAAGCAACAACAAGATAACCATGGTTAGAACCTGTCCATTTGCATGACTAGCAATTGCTAATCCATTTGAGTACTCTTTCTCGAGACGTGCGTACCCAATTATACAACTCCTCAAATGCGTCTCCAATTTGGCATTAGCTCTAATAATATGGACAACCAACCCATCTTGGTTAAGGCCTTAACCCCATCTAGTCTCATGACCAAACACATGTTAAGGGAAGGCATATTGTACACGTTCTTACATTCATTAATAAGGTTTGTATCATGACTTATAACGGGAAGACAATCTACCACCTTAATATTATTGTAGGGATTTTATTGGTGCCTCTGGTCTTGCCCTAGTCTAGGTCTTAAATGATGGATATGATTATAAAATAATGATTTTGGGCTATTAGGAATTATTAACTCTAAGGGAACATGCTCTGGACTGGTACATCATAATCATTCCATTATGCTAAGACTCTACATAGCATGCAAAACAAACAAGGTCCATGTTTAAGTTCTTGCACCTATGTCTATAAGTTTTAATTTAACAACTTAAACCATGTTTGTAAAACCATATGTGGAATCCAATTCCCATACTAGAAATCGACTAAGTCATAGAAGACCCTTGGGTACTCTTGAATCTAACATTGATGGTAATTTCCAGGTAGGAGAGGCCCCCTAAAAGTGAATGAGCACCCATGTCCAATCCTTACCAAATAACCATGGGCACTTCGATTCGTTGTTCCACAGACAACTATAATTTAATGATTTCATTCTTTAATTAAGTGAAGTACGAGGCAACCCTCAATTAAAGCATTTACATGTGTGGGTAAAACATTGCTAATTTATATGATAATTGCCTAGACTAAGTTTGAGCAAAACCTTAATCTAGTTATCACATCATTTTCTATAATAGGATTTGAAACCTATGTCATGCATAGCATACTTTAATCAATTCATAGAAAATCACATTTTAATATACTTATTATCAATCATGCATAGCATAAGGTAGACTTTGATACCAATGTTGCTTAATCAAGATAGTAATTGAACTTGCAATCATTGCAAGGTAGAATTTCAAAATTTAAAATTTACCTAAAGATCTCCTAAGCATGCAATGATTGATATAATCTAAGTTAAAATGTTACATAAATGCTTTAAGGTTTATAAAGCTTATAGAAGAAATCTTGCATCTAAGGTTAACGCTTACTAGTTGATGAGTGCTTTCTCTCTCTTGGTTGCGATGTTCCCTTTGAGTAATTAGGCATCACTTCGTTAGCACAAGCTTCTAAACTAGGAGAGTCTCTATGATTGATCCACATGGATCTTCACTGATAAAAAACTCATTGAGGAATAACCCGTTAGTAAATAGTAGCTGCTAGACCACTCAAAAACCAACACGAAAATAATCAAGAAGGCACACTTTAGAAAGTGCCTAAAAAGAATTCTTTGATTATTTAGAGAAACTCGTGAAGGATCTCGCATAACAAAAGAAGAAGTGGAAGTCAAATTCTGAGAGAAAATCTGAGATGAAGCTTATTTTATGGTATGAATAAAGAGAGGAGCTGGAGGCCTATATATAGGGAAAAGGGGGAGTGTTAGACTCCCTTTTAATAACTAGATGGAATGGAAATATCCCCATCCCATTTAATCGGATTAACTCTGCGGGTCATGGTGACCTGCGGGCTAACCTACGCGGGTTGCAACACAAGCATTGCAATGGGTAGCTCGCACGGACTTGCTGCGCGTGCTAGTGACTCGCTAGCTTTTCAGCTCCGAGGTAGCCTTGCAGGCCCCACTTTGAACAACCCATGTTCGTTTGGGGCCCACTCGTAATGGGAAAAATTCCCATGCTCCGCTCTATGTAATTTTGCCCTATTTCCTCTTTATTCTTTTTAATTATTAATTCGGTTCAACCAATTAATAATTCATCTAACGAATTTGACAACTTGTATTTTTGGTATAGACCCAATCTATAGGTTCTTTACTTACCCTGATGAAGTCCCAAAGTTTGTGACCTCATAGGATCCCAAAGTATTGTGCCACTAGAGGTTAAACTAAACTTAGCTTCCCATCCTAAAACCTTTAGTCTCAGTGTTCTAGACCGATATGGAACCCGATAGCTCTAGACTATCAAATGGGCTTTCTAGCAAAGGTGTATGATCCCTCGATACCTGGAACATCACTTGCTTGTAACTTGATCTGGTTCTACAGTAGTAACCAGTATAATACACTCATTTCATCAGGTTAAGTATCATCCAGTTTATTGAGCTCGGATTAAGTGTCAACTCATGTAATAGCCGTAGCTATCTTGGAATTAGACTTGTTCACGAAGAACACCACTCGACCATTATGTATCAAGATTAATTAGAAGCCCGTTCTATCAATCTTATACTCTGATCAGAGGTTTATGAGTCTATCACTTCAGTAAGGGGCCCTAAGGTACATCTCCTATTATATCACTATATCAAGAGCGATGGATCCCATCTTGACTACTTGGCTTAATAACATGTGATCATCACTATACCCGAAATCACCCATATCATCCTGATCACCAGGGTATGAATAATTATGACCTAAATTATAGCAAATCCTACACAAGGTAACTAGTATCTCAGGTCTAAGGATACTTGTACTGCTATTGCAATAAGACATGACACCAACACAAGGATATAGTTGTTTCCGAGTGTCTGTCTTATAGTAGTCTCCAATGTATTACCTGAATATATTCATGTGTTAACTCAAGGTACCACCTTCAGTCCCTGAGAACGGTTTCTTGGATCGAATCTAATGAGTAAGCCTACACATGCTAGTTTGTCCGTTCCATTGATGTCTTATCTCAATAAAACTACGACTAGGGATATTTAGACTATTCATAGTAACATATATGTGCAGTTCTCACACCACATAGCTCCCACTATGTCCTCGCACTTTTACATTATGAAGTAGTCATGGACTTTATCTAATGCATATACATATTTAATATTATATATATACAATATTAGCGAGATACATAAATAAATAAAAAGTACTGATAAGCAACAACGAAGCCTTAATTATTATTAATAATAATTCGAAACCATTTGTACATTACTAATAAATATATATCACCCTAATTACGTCTATGGCATACATCATGTCTAATAGGTAGGCTAGGGGCCGAACAAAGAAAAATTGAGGCATTTTCCTACCTTATCCTTATATTTTATTTTTGATAGTGTTTGCATTCGTACATCATATGTCTCTCTATTTTATATCGCTTGAAAACCAATCTGAGCTGAATAAGTTTTACTCAGCATAGTTTGCAGATAAACTAAAGTTAGACCAAGTTGAGTAGTTTGTACTTTTAGCCAAAAAATTGCACTTAACACGCTTCTTTCAGCACTCATTAAAATAAATTAGCAAATGAATTTTATATTCTAAAAAGAACAAGTGAATCTGCATTCACCCCCTCGACATGATTATTTAAGCTAATGCGAACCAAAAGTGGTATTAGAGTCCTCAACTTAAGAATTAAAAACTCTTAAGTATAAAGATCCGATTGCTTATAATAATCCCTCTTATAAACTTGGTTATGGATGGACATCACTCCTTAAGGGAGGAATGTTTGTTACCAGACCTCCACTCTTTGATGACCATCATTACTCATTTTGGAAAAAAAGAATGAAAATTTTATCTGATCGCAAAGCGTGTAGGCATGGCTAGCAATAGAGTTTTGACCCTAAATTCCTACTATCTTGAGGAATGGGGAATGTGTTCCTTTTAACCCAAAGGATTACGATGATGCTGACCTAGATTTCCTTAAGGAGAATGCGGTAATAATCAACTACTTACATTATACATTAGACTTGTCTGAGTTTAACAGGGTTTCAGGGTGTAAGATAGCACAATAGATATGGAGGAAGTTGGAAGTCACCTATGAGGAGACTAATAAGGTTAAGGTGACCAAGATCAACTTGATGATTAGGGAATACGAGCTGTTCTATATAAGCGTAAGTGAGGGTATTCAATCTATGAATATAAGGTTTGTTAATATCATTAACCAACTCAAGAGATTAGGTAAGAACATCACTGAAGAAGAGATGGTGAAGAATATTCTAAGAAGTCTCACCAAGGAGTGGGACACAAAGAAGAGTGCAATCGAGGAAGCTCATGATATAAAGACCTATAGCTATGATGAGTTTATAGGCACCTTATTGACTCAGGAAATATCCTTGAGGAAATACGATGATGATGCCAAGAAAAGCAAGAGAAAAGAAAAGGAGAGCAAAGCAATTATTCTTGAAGTTGATTCATCCGATGAACGCATTGAAGAAGATTCGGATGAACAAATGGCGTTGTTGACTAGAAGATTCAATCGTTTCATGAAGAAAGATGGGAAATTCAACAAGAAGAAACCAACTCAGCATAGAAGAGAATATGAGGAAGGATAAAAGAAAGAATACAACAAAGACATCAAGTGCTTTGGCTATAGTGAAAAGGTTTATATCGAGTTATCTTATCCTAAATCCATAAAGAACAGATTCAAGAAGAAGTTTGGGCAGAAAAATGAGGCACTTGCTACCACATGGAGTGACTCTAAAAAATCTTCATCATTTGATGAAGAAGCAATTGATATTGCTTGACGGTGATTGATGGAGATAAAGGTGAAAGCTGAGCATCAACCTCAAATGGTAATCATTCCGTTGCTGACTCAAATGTTGAGAGAAATAAAGGGAAAGGCACCCAAGTTGCGGTACATTCCGAAATCCCGTTTTCAATTGAAGAGTTCACCCACATACTCTTTGATGTTATAAAATTAACCAATCGGTCATGGAGGAAACATTAAAAAACTAGTGAGGAGAAGTGAGGATTTAGAAGATGTTATTGCTTCCTTATCCCTTGATATTTGCTTTCTTTAGGAAAAAGCTAAGTATCATAAAGGGAATATCAGAAAGCTCACTAAGCAATTAGATGAGTTGATTGCTGAGTTAACAGATTTGAAGAAAGTAAGGATTCCTCCTCCAGCCAACAACTCAACTCCGAGTAACTAAACTCATAACTCTAGAAAGAAGAAGAAATCTTCTCTAAAGAGGAAAGCGAGCCAGCATAAACCAAAAGTGTTAGACATAATGTATACCCTAGAGGCAATTAGGATGATATGTCTTTATTAGTTACTAATGCACAAATAGTTTTGTATTACTATTTATAAACAATAAGGCACATTTGTCATATATCGACGATTCTTTCTAATTATGTAACTCCCTAGTATTATACATGTGCTATTATGTATGTATATATATTTGATGATATAATAAGATAAAGTCTATGACTATTTCATAGTCTGAAAGTGCAAGGACATAGTGGGAGCTATGTAGAGTGAGAATTGCACACACATGTATTTATGAAAAGTCTAAATATCCCAAGTCATAGTTTCATTGAGACTGGACTTTAATGAAGCGGATAAACTAGCATGTGTAGGCTTACTCCTTGGATTAGCTCCAAATAACCCATCTCACCAACTGAAGGTGGTACCTTGAGTTAACACATAAATGTATTTAGGTAATAAATTGAGACCGTTATAAGATAAACACTCTGAAATATCTATATCCCTGTGTTGGTGTTATGTCTTATTGCATAAGTAGTACAAGTATCCTCTGACTTGAGATATTGGTTACCTTGTGCAAAAGTTACTATACTTTGGGTCATACTTATACATACCCTGGTGGTCAAGATGATATAGGTGATTACGAGTATAATGATGATCGTTCGTCAATAAATCGAGTAGTCAAGATGGGATCCATAACTCCTGATATAGTAATATAATGGGAGTTGTACATTCAAGCCTCTTTCTGAAGTGACACACTCATAAACCTCTAATAAGAATATAAGATTTATAGAATGAGTTTCTAATTAATCTCATTACATAAAGGAGAGTGATGTTATTCATGAACAAGTCTAATTCCGTGATAGCTACAGCTATTACATGAGCTAACACTTTATCCAAGCTCAATAAATTGGATGGCATTGAACATGATGGAAGGAGTGTATTGTATTGGTTACTATTACATAACAGAATCAAGTCACAAACACATGACATTCCGAGTGTTGGGGGATCATACGATATTGCTAAAAAGCCCATTTGACCTTTTAGAATTTTCAGGTTTAATTTCGCTTTAGAACATTGAGCTTAAAGGTTTCTTGATGGGAAGCCAAGTTTAGGTCAACCTCTAGTGGCTCTATTGAAAAAGAGATTTCGGAATGTACCTCAACTTGGGTGTTTTTCCCTTTATTTCTCTCAACATTTGAGTCAGCAATGGAATGATTACCATTTGAGGTTGATGCTCAGCTTTCACCTTTATCTCCATCAATCACCATCAAGCAATATCATTTGCTTCTTCATCAGTTGATGAAGATTTTTTAGATTTACTCCATGTGGTAGAACTGCCTCATTTTTCTACCCAAACTTCTTCTTGAAAATGTTCTTTATGGATTTAGGACAAGACAACTGGATTTAAACCTTTTCACTATAGTCAAAGCACTTGATGTCTTTGTTGTATTCTTTCTTTTGTCCTTCCTCAGCTTCTCTTCTATGCTGAGTTGGTTTCTTCTTGTTGAACTTCCCATCTTTCTTCATGAAACGATTGAATCTTCTAGTCAGCAACGTAATTTGTTCATCCGAATCTTCTTCAATGAGTTCGTTGGATGAATCAACTTTGAGAAAAATTTCTTTGCTCTCCTTTTCTTTTCTCTTGATTTTCTTGGCATCATCATCGTATTTCCTCAAGGATATTTCCTGAGTCAATAAGGTGCCTATAAACTCATCATAGCTATAGGTCTTTAGATCATGAGCTTCCTCGATTACGTTCTTCTTTACTCTATTAAAAGAATGAAATATTTAAATCACAATTGTTTACGGCATAACGAATCGAAGTGCATGTGTTTATTTTGACAAGGATTAGACTTGGTTGCTCATTTACTTTAAGGGGGCCTCTCCTACCTGGACATCTCCATAGATATTAGGTTTAATCGTATCAAAGGAACTTTTATGAGTTAGTTGATTTTAATTATGGGAATTAGATTCCACATATAGTTTTACGGTCGTAGTTTAAGTTGTAAAATTAAAACTTATAGACATAGGTGCAAGAACTTAAACATGGACTTAGTTTGTTTTGCATTCTATGTGGAGTCTTAGCATAATTGAATGATTATAATGTACCAGTCTTGAGCATGATCCAAATAGCTTAGAATTATTGTTACCATAATCATATCCATCGTATAAGTTCGTGACTAGCGTGAGACCACCCACACTAATGAAATCCTTACAACAATATTAAGGTGGTAAATTGTCTTCATATCATAAGTCATGATACGAACCTTAATAACGGATGTAAGAACATGTACATCATGCTTTCTCTTAACATCCGTTTGACACTGAGTCTAGATAGGGTTAAAGCCTTAACCAAAATGGGTTAGTTATCTATATCATTGGAGTTATTATTAGATTAGAGACATATTTGTGGACTCGTATAATTGGGTATGCACATCTCGAGAAAGAGAACTCAAATGTACTAGTAATTTCATGGAATGCAAATGAACGAGTTCAGACCATGGATGTCTATTATGGCTTGACCTACTCTATCGGGGGTCATCTTAGATGAGTTATGGATGCTACTACTAAGGAAAAATGGTCAACCATGTTTCTCGAATTCAATAGAAGCAGCTATTTGAATGATGATAAAATAGTAGGAAATATGTGTAGAACCCAAGTTAATAGTACTTCACAGTATTGAGTAGTTTTGGAAATAGCAACTATCTAGGATAGTGAAATTAATTGAGTACTAAGTAGACTCTTAATTAATAAAGCTGACTTATGTTTATTCAAGGGAGAATAACTCAGTTTGGCTGGATGATTAATTAAGTTAGGACTTAGAGTAGGAAATGCTGAGTTTGTGCTGAGTACTACGTAGTTTAGGATTACTTCACTCAGCTCGTGCTGAGTCTTGCTTTTATTTGATTAAAAGCACGTTCTGTTTGACACATATAGACTTAATGGCACATGTGCTACTAACATTGTCTATGAAGGAACAAAATATTCTTTAATTACGTTTCAGGAGAAAAGGCGCTGAAATTAACGACGAATCCTGTGGTCGTCACAACTCTTAGAGTATCAGTACAGTATGTCAGAGATTCCTTGCTACAGTCCAAGTTAAACCAATTTTCTATTATGCGTCGCATCTCAAGTGTCTCTGCGTGAATCTGCCAACGTCAATAAGATCATCCAATGATAAGACTCCACATTTCATTCTAGCGCGTCTCTCTTAGAACCAGATTTCTGGAAGATAAACGAGAATTTGTCAATGGAATGTTATCGCGCCTCAACATTCAAATTCTATCTCTAAACATCCTAGAATCTATCTCCAATGGGAAGATTCAAAAGATTTGAAGAGATGAGAAATTGAAGATCAGCAATATCGTAAAGTTTGCAATGGCTACTTCGTAGAGCTTCAAAGTATAAATAGAAGACTAGAGTAGACGTTCAAACTTGGTGAATCACTATGAATTTCTTAAATGCTAAAACTCTACGCAAATTACTCTAGCTTCCAAAGAAATTCCACTATAAGTAATCAGCAAACATTGAAGCCTTATCTATTTGTAATAGAGAGAAATTACTTAGATTAACATTGTAAGGATTCAATGTTTGTATAAGTTGAATCCAGTTCGCATTCTTAAATTAATCTGAGTGTCAGTTTGGGAAGGGTACCCAAATTGAGTTGAGCGATAGTTAGAAAGGAGGGTACTTTCTGTAAGAGTGTCTACCCGCTGTAAAGGCTTCTCCGCCTATTGAAGGAATGTCTCACTAGTGTATTAAAGCTCGGAGATGGTATCTGGGCAATGGAGGTAGGCAAGGGGCGAACCAGGATAAATCTTTGGTGTTGACGTTCTAACTTTATGCATTAATCTTGATCAGTGATCATCTCATTAATCTATCTCTCTCTCTCTCTCATTTTACTGCTTGTTATCCAATATATGCTGAGTAATTCTTACTCAACTAAAGATAGAAGATAAATTGTGCCAGCAAAGCTGAGTAGTTTATACGTTTTTATATCGCACTCAGAACACATATAAAAACTGAACTTGGCGATTAAACTTTAAAAATCTAAAAGTAACCAAGATTAAGCATTCACCCGCCCTCTACTGTTGTTAAGAGCCCATTTACGGACCAACAAGTAGTATCAAAGTAGTTGCTCAACTTTTAGACTAATCATCTTTGAGTTAGATCCATAAATGGCTTAAGACAACTATAATTTCGATTCCAGTCAGGCAGTTCTACTAAAGGAGGGAATGTTCATAACTAAACCACCTCTATTCAATGGTAATCATTATACATTCTGGAAAAATTGAATGAAAAACTTCATTCAGTCCCAAAGCATGTAGGTAGAGTTCCCACAGTGGTGAGGAACGGTGTGAGCGTGCTGTAGATCCAAAGGACTACAATGATGTTGACCTGAGGTTTCTCAAAGAGAATGCTGTAGCAATTAATTACTTACACTATACGTTAGATCTTATTGAGTTCAACCTGGTCTTAGGATGTGAAACAGCATAGGAGATCTGGAAGAAGCTGGAGATTACCTATGAGGGGATCGACAAGATCAAGGAGTCAAAGATCAATATCATGCTGAGGGAGTATGAGATGTTCTCGATGGGTGCTAGCAAGGGTATTCAAAGCATGAATACAAGGTTCATTAACATTATTAATGAACTGAAGAGGCTTGGAAAGGAGTTCACTGAGGATGAGCTCGTCAAGAAGATTCTCCGCACTCTTACAATAGAATGGGATTCCAAGAAGAGCACTATCGAGGAGGCTCATGATCTTAAGACCTATAGCTATGATGAATTGATAGGAACCTTGCTAACCCATGGGATATCTCTGAGGAAATACTTAGATGACTCCAAGAGGAATCGGGGCAAGGAGAGCAAAGCCATTGTACTTAAAGTAGATTCATCAGATGAGTCTACTAGCTGTGACTCTAATGAGTAAATGGCCCTTCTGATTAGGCATTTCAAATGCTTCATTAAGAAGGATGGGAAGTTTAACAAAAAGAAGAAGTTTCCTGCTAAAACCAAGTCAACTCAGCACCGGTGAGGAGCTGAGGAAGGATCGAAGAAGGAGCACAGCAAAGATATCAAATGTTTTGGTTGTGGAGAGAAAGTTCATATCCGGTTGAGCTATCCAAAGGCGAAGAAGGATAGGTTCAAAAAGAGGTTCTTCAAGAAAAATGAGGTACTTGCTTCCACTTGGAGTGATTTAGAAGAGTCTTCATCATCTGATGAGGAAGCTACTAACTCGTCCAACCTCTGCTTGATGGCCTTTGAGAATCGAGGCGAAGGCTTAGAATCTACCTCCGGTAGAGATCATTCCACTGTCAACTCTAAAGCTGAGCGTGATAAAGGAAAAGCTCCTCAAGCTGAGGTACATTCTGAAGTTCCTTTATCCATTGATGAATTCACCTAGGCTCTCTTTGATGTTATGAAACTGACTAATAAATCAATGAAGAATGTCAAAGAGATAGTGAGGAGAAGTGATGATCTGGTAGATAGTGAGGAGAAGTGACGATCTGGTAGATACTAATGCTTTTTTATCACTTGATATCCGCTTTCTTCAAGAAAAAACTGAGTATCAAGAATGTGCTATAAGTAAGCTCACTAAGCAATTAGATGAGTTGACTGTTGAGATAACGACTTAAAAGAAGAAAGGGGTTCCTCCTCTAGCCAAAAGTCAAACTCAGAGTAACCAAACTTGCAATTCTAAAAGGAAGAATTCCTCTAAACAGAATAAAGCGAGCCAACCCAAACCAAAAATAGTGTGCAATTTTTATGGGAAAGCTGGATATGCCACAGTTCTTTGTAGAAATAAAAATGGTTGTTATGACAAGCACGACTGGTTAAACCTAAGCATTGCTAACAAAGGAGGACCCAACTCGAAAGCATGGGTACCTAAGAAAACGTAACTATTTTGCAGATGAGCCTTAGATCCGCTGATGACTCTCAAATGTGGTATTTGGATAGCAGATGCTCAAGGTATATGATGGGAGATGAAAGCTAGTTCATCTCATTGGAGTGCAAAAGAAATGGAAGTGTTAGTTTTAGAGATAACCAGAAAGGCTAGATTGTGGGCTATGGCACTGTTGGTGTCTCTCCTTCAATCGAAGAGGTATCTCTTGTCAAGGGTCTGAAGTTCAATATGCTCAATGTAGCCCAACTCTACGACAAAGGTAGGAAGGTTATGTTTGACTCAGCAGGATGCTCAGTAATTGACTGTAAGACTGACTCAACTATACTCTTTGCTCCCAAGATCAATAATGTTTATATGATTGATTTATCCCCTGGCTCCACTAACTTTTATCTTGTATCTAAGGAAGACAATTCGTGTCTTTAGCACAAAAGGTTGGGTCATATTAATATGAACATTCTATCCAAACTAGCCAAAAAGCAATTAGTTGTGGGTTTACCAAGTATCAGCTTTGAAAAGGATAAACCTTACACTTCTTGTTAGCTTGGTAAGTGTTAACAAGGTAAAATATTGACAGGTGCGTACGAGCCACGCGCGATCCCCAGGAGGATAACATCCGCCTGGGACATAGAGATTTAATGGTGATGCTAGGAATGTTCTTACCGATCCAGACGGTTCTAATCCGACTCTAGGGAAAAACCCTGTTACTCATCCAAGCGGATTGGATCCACTCTAAATAAGGAGGAAATCAAGTCTTCCCTTAATCTCAGATTAACATGCAGGCAGTAATCAAGCTGAGTCGGCTTGTCTGCTTGAACCGACCCGATGTCTCAGGAGCATTGAATCCAATTAAGAGTCTAAGACCTCAAAAGAGACATCAACGATTAGAACTCCCAATCCAGATAAGCTTTATCTTATTAACTAGATAAAGATTGACTCAAGCTAGAACTCTGGTGGATTCACACTCTTGGGTCAGATAAGAAGATGTTCGTGGAGTATGAAAAGATCCTTTGGACCACCACACGGAGGTACGTATTCTAATTAACAGAAAAAACTCCCTACCTCCTCTCTTAAATCTGATCTAACTGAAGCATCGGAGAGGCTACGCTGGTCACACGGTTAGTCCCCCATAGTGACGTTTGTTGTTTTGCAGGAACCTTTAAACCACATATAAGAGGAGCGTTCGGAGTTGATCTCAGTAAGAAAGTTAGCGCGTGGAACCACGTTCCAGTCCTAATTTAACATTGGTGCGGTGAGCATGGACTGAATTTACTTGCTCAGGCGAGAAACTCAGTTCACACGAAAATTTTAATAATTGGACAATTTCAGTTCATAGTTGATCTCAGATGGCTCACAACGGAATGAGTAATCAGCCCCCAACCACGAGGATAAATGTCACGGGGGCGCCACTGCCCAAGGCTGGCAAACGCCCCCAAGGTGATGGACCCATGGGAGGAGATAACCCACTCCTCCAGTTGTAGCAGAAATACTAAATTACCCCAGAAGAAATTGAGGCGTATAGAAAATCGGTTGTTGAGACGTACATCTTCTGGCATGATGTACGGAGATCTCAGCAAAACTGGTTTAATCATATCTAGGCGAAATACAGTGCCACCTCAAAACCTGATGGATGACTTTGACAGCGCATCGCAAGGGCTTATGCCACCACACCTCTACAACATTAGCCAACCGCCTATCACGCCCACCATTCCTCACAAAAATCCATAGATCACTTCCACCACACTTTCGATAACCTCGGATGTATTAACCACTCAACCCATGGAACTCAACTCAATCGGGCAGTCAACACAATTATCATTACTCCAGGGGTTAGCTTCGGCAATGAAGGATGGTCAGATACCACTTGGAGACATAGGGCCAACGTTGGCCGCCATACAAGGGTTAGGAACAAGCAAGCAGCCTGAACCACCCCGAAAAGATAGAAATTTGAAGCGGGCTGTCAAGCCAGATAGAGAAGAGGAGGATGACCCGGAATTTGAAAAGAAAGCCAAGAAGGTTTTTGCAAAGTTAGCTGTCCCTTACAAGGAGGTAACATCGAGAACCAACTTTTCACCATTTAAGAAAAACATCCTCGAACAAACCTTGCCCAGGCATGTCTACATACCTACTTTCGAAAAGTACACAGGATAGGACGATCCTAATTATCATGCTGCAGATTTTAAAAATCGAATGGAAATGGTGGGAGCTATAGAAGCATATATCTACCGATACTTCTCAGCCACGCTAGGCAGACTAGTGACCCGATGGTTCACTTCATTGCCTCCTAACTCCATAGGAAGCTGGGACAAACTTAGCGATGCATTTTGCAAGCATTTTTTAGGTTCCGCCCCGGTCGAGTTGGTAACAAGGAGTTTGCATGAAATTGTGCAAGGGCAAGAAGAGAGTCTTCGTAATTATTACAACCATTTCAATGAAGCCTGTCTAGAAGTACGAGACTTAGATTTTAGCACAGCCAAAGAAGCAATACTAAAGGGAACCCGTAGTAGAGACCTGAGGAATGAAATCCTCACTAGACATCCCAAAAGCCTTCAACAAATGCTTGGCATGGTTAAGGACTTGATCCCAGCAGACGAAATAAATTTCAATCGAAGAAAAGAAGGTTGGGGCAGAGAGGCAAAGAGGGAGGATAGACCAAGATTTGATGACAGAAGGTGAAAAGGACAAGGCGATTCTAGTCGAGGCGGATATGTCGATTGGGAAGAAGACAGCCCCAGGTTGAATGCACTTTTAAGCCAGATACTAGTGGCTATCAAAAAGGCCCCAGAGAAGAAAAACATCTTCTTTCCTAAAAACCCAGATGGAGTCTCCTTGGGGTGTGATTTGAACAGATATTGTGACTACCACAGAGCTAAGGGACATCACACGGATGATGATCGATCGTTGGCGGACATAGTACATGAGCTGATTAAGGCTGGTAAGTTTAGCCAGTTCGTGAAAGGAATCACAAGGAGGCATGAAA
Source organism: Euphorbia schlechtendalii (assembly GCA_949673415.1). NCBI lineage: Eukaryota > Viridiplantae > Streptophyta > Magnoliopsida > Malpighiales > Euphorbiaceae > Euphorbia > Euphorbia schlechtendalii. The sequence continues at coordinate 12,566 of CATIWQ010132369.1, read as the reverse complement.
GAAAAGAGGGAAGTGAAGACGAGAGGGAGGAAGACTCGAATAGAAAGTTAGGTGGAACAAAAGGTGTAATTATTGTGATTGCAGGAAGACTAGAATTCGAGTTGCCCCAAAAGAAAGCTAGAGGGTCGTCCAGAAAGAAGAACAATGTTGAAATCGAGGTGGAAATTTTGAAGCCGTTCAGGCAAAACTTTTTGGTTGAAAAATAGCACGCCGATCCCATAGTCATAGAAGTAATTATGGAAAACTTCACAGTAAGAAGAATTCTCTTAGACACAGGCAGCTCGGTGAATATTGTCACGTAGAGTGTTGTGGAGAAGTTGGGAGTGCATCACTCCAGGGTTCAAGCCAGATGCTCGCCGCTCATTGAGATTAATGGCCAACCAATACAATCATTGGGCAAAGTTACGTTAGAAGTTGAAATGGGGAGCCTAAAACATAAGTTCCACGGGAGAGTAGCATTTACCATCGTGAACATCTTGGTAGGGTTCAATGTTAGATTGGGCAGGCCTTTCCAAACTGAAACTCGCATGCTCTTCTCCCCAATGGATTTGGTATTTCATGTATCAACTACGAAAGGAACTGCGGTGATAATAGGCAACCCTCAGGTAGCTCAGGAGGCATACCTATCCTCATTACATAGAGAATCACTCTTGGTGGAAGAGGAGTTGGAAGCGGATCGGACGGAGAAAATCGAGGCGGCGAAGGACCTGGAAGAGCTCAAGGTTGGCCTAGAACAATCTCTGAAGATTGGAAGAAACCTTTGCAATGATGCAAAGGTAGAAATAATTTGTGCCTTCACAGACCAACAACATGTCTTTTCATGGTCATCGAAAGATCTTGTGGGTGTCAAGCCGGAGGTTATGCAACACAGGCTGAACTTGAACCTAAACACCGAGTCGGTCGTCCAAAAGAAAAGAAAGCATGCTCCCGAAAGACAGAGGGCCATCAAAGAAGAGGTAGGCAAACTCTTAAAGGTCGGGCACATCAGGGAAGTCCATTACCCAAGTTGGTTATCCAACGTCGTGATAGTGAAAAAACCAAGAGGAGCCTACAAAATGTTCGTAGACTTCATTGATGTGAACAGAGCCACTCCAAAGGACGCATACCCACTACCCAGCATAGATCAATTGGTGGACGCAACAGTAAGATACACAGTCTACTCGTTGTTAGACGCCAAGTGTGGGTATAACCAGATACCCATGCACCCCTCCGATGAAGAAAAAACATCCTTCCTAACTCACGAAGGCACTTACTATTATACAGTCATGCCATTTGGATAGAAAAATGCAGGAGCCACATATCAAAGGCTGATCAATGAAATGTTCTGAGACTAGATAGGAAACACAGTGGAGGTTTATGTGGATGATATGATAATAAAAAGCAGAAGCGAGGCGGAACACGTAGAAGACATCTGAAGGGTATTCAAAGTGCTACAAGAATATCATTAAACTCAACCCGGAAAAGTGCACATTTGGGGTTAAGGGTGGCAAGTTTTTGGGAGTCATGATTTCCCAACGAGGGATACAAGCCAACCTTGAGAAGATCGAGGCAATTCTGAAGATGGAACCACCTTGAACACTTAACGAGGTCCAAAAATTGAATGGTAAAATCAATGCTTTGGGGAGATTTATATCTTTCTCTGCCAAGAGATGCATGCCTTTCTACAAGGCAATGAAGAAGGACGATGTCTAGGATAGTACTTCATAGTACTGAGTAGTTTTGGAAATAGCAAACTGTCTAGGATAGTGTAATTTATTGAGTACTAGGTAGACTCTTAATTAATAAAGCTGACTTGTGTTTATTCAAGGGAGAATAACTCAGTTTGGCTAGATGATTAATTAAGTTATGACTTAGAGTAGGAAAAGCTAAGTACGTGCTGAGTGTTATTTAGTTTAGGATTACTTCACTCAGCTCATGCTAAGTCCTGCTTTTATTTGATTAAAAGCATGTTCTATTATACATGTAGAGACTGAATGACACATGTACTACTAATGTTGTCTGTGAAGGAAAGGAATATTCTTTAATTACTTTTAAGGAGAAAAGGTGTTGAAATTAATGAAGATTCCTATGGTCCTCACAACGCTCAGAGTGTCAGTATGGTTTGTTAGAGATTCCTCGCTACACTCCAAGTTAAAGGAATTTTCTGTTATGCGCAGTGTCTCAAATGTCTTCACACGAATCTGCTAACATCAGCAAGGTCATCCAACGGAAAGACTCCACATTGCATTCTAGCACATCTCTCTTAGAACCAGATTCCTTGAAGTTAAATGAGAATTTGTCAATGGAATGTTATCGTGCCTCAACATTCAAATTCTATCTCTAAACATCGTGGAATCTAACTCGAAAGGAAAGATTTGAAAGATTTGAAGAGATGAGAAATTGAAGATCAACAATATTGTAAAGTTTGCAATGGCTACTTTGCAGAGCTTCAAAGTATAAATAGAAGACTGGAGCAGACGTTCAAACTTGGTGAATTACCATGAATTTCTTAGGAGCTAAAACTCTACGCAAATTACTCTAGCCTCCAAAGAAACTCCACTGCAAGTAATCAGCAAACATCAGAGCCTCATCTATTTGTAATAGAGAGAAATTACTTAGATTAACATTATAAGGATTCAATGTTTGTATAAGTTGAATCCAGTTCGCATTCTTAAATTAATCTGAGTGTCAGGCTGTAATTAGAAAGGAGGGTACTTTTTGTAATAGTGTCTACCCGCTGTAAAGGCTAGTCCGCCTATTGAAGGAACATCTCACTATTGGATTAAAGCTTGGAGATGGTATCCGGGGATTGGAGGTAGGCTAGGGGCTGAACCAAGATAAATCTCGGGCGTTGACATTCTAACTTTATGCATTAAGCTTGATCAGTGATCAGCTCATTCATCTATCACTCTTTCATTATACTGCTTGTTATCTAATCTATGCTCAGTAAGTTTTACTTAGCTAAAGATTGAAGATAAACTATGCTAGCAAAGTTGAGTAGTTTACACATTTTTATATTGCACTCAGCACACATATAAAAACTGAACTTGGTGATTAAACTTTAAAAATCTAAAAGTAACCAAGATTAAGCATTTACCCCCCTCTGCTATTGTTAAGAGCACATTTACGGACCAACAATAAGTATTTAATTAAAGAACTTATATTAAATGATTGATCATATACTATGTCTGAACAATTTCTATCTTATATCTAGGTTGCATATGATCACTAACGAAAATACTCGTATTAATATTGGTCTTCTTAACAACATAAAGTATGTTTTTTGTAACTGTAATGAGTGGTTTGGTACTGTTAAAAGAGTTCTTCAGAACTATTATGTGGACTATGTTATAGATGATCCAAGTCCCAAACATCCTAGCAAGAATTCTTTTTCATGCTAAATGAATGACTATGAGAGGAATAAGGGAAACTATGAGTTTGTTGCAAAGCTCATGTTAGACAGTATGCTCTCAAAGTATAAACATGTGTGCATAAGTTTGGATTTAGAATCCATTATTCATAGTCTCAACTGAGAGGAAAGTTTGAAAAGCAAACAATTCCATGGTAAGTTGTAGGGAGACACCTTGACACTAGACTTGGTCTTATACATATATGATAACTCTAAGCAACTAAGGGAGATGGGTATTGTGTATAATGAGAAATCTTTTAGAGAAATGGTATTGAGGAGATTGCCCGATAAATATGATTCTTTTAAGGAAATTCTTAAGGTGTATTATCCGAATTGTAATTTTAATCATCTCATTGACTTGCTCGAGATATTTTTGATTGAGTTTAGAAATAAACTCAAAGAACAAGTAAATGTTGAGGACCTTAAGTTGAAGAAACTCAAAGGTTTTAAAGTTAATAGAAAGCTCATGAAGCAGTGAGAGTTGAAAAGGGAAAATGTTTCTCTTGGAGCAAGCTCATTGGATAATGATGATAGTTGTGGCTCGAACTTCTAAAGGCATGTTCATACTATAGAGTTTATCTACAATTCCTTATGAGTCTACATGGTATTGGATACTAGTTATGGTACTCATATATGTACTTTTGTGTAGGGGTTGCAGAACAATGGGAGGCTTGCAAAGAGGAAAATGGACCTAAGAGTTGCAAATAGAGTGCGGGTTGCTGCAATAGCTGTAGGGAGATATAGCCTTCATTTTCCTAGTAGACTTGTTTTAGTTTTGAACAATTGCTATTACATTCATGTCGTTACTAAGAATATTATTTTTGTTGTGTGTTTAGCAACAAAAGGATTTGAAATTTTATTTACTCATAATAAATTTCAAATTCAGTGTGACAATATTTTTTATGCCTTTGGAATGTGTTTGAATGATTTTTATGTTCTAGATATAAAAACTGAAATTCTTAATATGAATATTGCTAAGAAATCAAAGTTAGATAATGAGAGATCTTCATACTTGCGGCATTGTTGTCTAAGCCATATAAATGAGACTTGCTTAACTACGTTACACAAATGTGGTGACTTGGGCCCAATGGAATGGGAATCCCATGGGCTATGTGAACCTTGTTTAAAATGAAATATGACAAAGAAACCTTTTAAAGGAAAGAGGCAGCATGCAACCAGTACTTGGAAATAATACACTCCGATGTATATGGTCTAGTGAGTGTTAAGACACATGAAGGATTCATCTACTTCATAACCTCTATCGATTATTACTCACGATATGGTTTTTTATACCTTATGAGGCACGAGCCTGAAAACTTTGAGAAATTCAAAGAATTTGGAATCGAAGTAGAGAAACATCTTAGGAAGTACAAGACCCTTCGATCTGATCAAGGTGGTGAATACTTAAGCCAAGATTTTCAAGATTATCTAAGGAATAATGGTATTTTATCACAATGGGCACCTCCTTCTACACCTCAACACATGGAGTGTTAGAAAGGAGGAATAAGACCTCACTCGATATGGTTCGCTCTATGATGAGCCAAGTAGAACTTAGCAAATCCTTTTGGGCTTATGCACTTGAGAGTGCAGTTTTTATTCTAAAAAAAGTTCCCTCAAAATTAGTTAATCAAACACCAAAAGAAATGTGGTATGGTAAGAAACCAACTCTTTCTCACTTGAGAGTTTTGGGATGTCTTGCTTATGTTAAAAGGAAAAGTTTTGATAAGCTAGGTGTTAAATCTGATAAGTGTCTACTTGTAGCTTACCCTAAGGAGACTTTGGTTATACCTCCTATGATCCTAAGGAATAAAAGGTACTTGTTTTTAAGAATGCTCAGTTACTTAAGAAGGAACACGTACTTGCAAAAGCTAGTGGGAACAATATTGAGGTGGGTGCTCAAGAAGATTAAGTAGACAATCAATTCATTGATACTATACCTATTATACAAGAGAGTTTAAGCATATAATAGCCTATTCTAACACTAACATTGCATAGGTTAGGTCGGGATTCAATCATTCTTGAAAGATACGACTATTTCATCACTAATGATAAGCACATCTTTCTTATGGAAGATGATAAGCCTATGACTTACAAGGAAGTAATGGAAGGCTCACAGATGGACTCCATGTATGAAATTCAAGTCTCGAACTTGGTTAATGCTCCAAGTGGAATTAAGCTCGTAAGATGCAAGTGCGTTTTCAAGAAGAAAAGTAACATGGATGGTAATGTAATTACCTATAAAGCAAGACTAGTTACAAAGGTTTATAATTAGAAAGAAGGTATTGACTATGATGAAATCTTTTCACCAGTAGCCAAGCTAAATTCTATCAGGATACTCCTTACCATCGCTGCTCATTATGATTATGAGATCTGGCAGATGGATGTGAAAACCATATTCCTTAATGGGAACCTTGATACGGATGTATATATGATACGACCTGAAGGTTTCACATCTCAGGATGGCTCAAAGGTGTGTAAATTTCAACAATCCATTTATGGACTTAAGCAAGCATCAAGGAGTTGGAATATTAAGTTTGATGAGACATCCCAAGGAGTTGGTTTTGTGCCAAACGCTAATGAACCCTGTGTATATAAGAAGATTAGTGGGAGTGTGGTTGTTTTCCTTTCATTATATGTCAATGGCATATTATTAATAGGAAATGAGGTTCCTTTTCTTCGAATAATTAAGTCACGGTTGGCAAAGAAGTTCTCCATGAAAACTTTGGATAAGTAGCTTTTATACTTGGTATAAAGATCTACCATGATAGATCCAAGAGGCTGCTAGGTCTTTCTCAAAGTACATACATTGACAAGTTTTAGATAGATTTAACCTTGAGAAGTAAAGAAAGGGTTACCTTCCCATGTCTCACGAGATTAAGCTTTCTAAATTCGAGTGTCTGAGAACACAATAGGAGAGAATGCGCATGAATGGAATACCCTATGCTTAGGAAATAGGATCCATCATGTATGCTATGGTATGCACTTGGTCAGACATCTCACATGCTTTAGGCGTTATGAGTAGATTTAAATATGATCTAGGTGAGAAGCACTGGATTGTTTTTAAAACTATCCTCAAGTACCTACGAAGAACTAAGGATATGTTTTTAGTTTATGGAGAAAGTGACCTCTCTGTGAAGGGATACACTGATGAGAGTTTTTAATCTAACAAGGATGATTATAACTCCCAATTAAGGTATGTTTTTATGTTAAATGGAGGGGCAGTTGTTTGGAAAAGCTTCAAACAAGATTCAACTATTGATTCAACTACTGAATCTGAGTATATAGCTGCTTCAGAAGTAGCTAAGCAAGCTGTCTAGCTAAAGAGATTTATTTCCAATCTAGACATGGTGTCCAACATTGTAAATCTAATAGTAGTATATTGCAATAACAATGCAGCTATTGCTCAGGCAAAGGAACCACCATCTCATCAGAGAAATGAACACATACTTAGAAAATACCATCTCATTCAAGAGATAGTTGCGAGAATATATATAAGCTTAGAATACATCCCTATGGATCAAAATCTAGTTAATGGGCTAATAAATCCATTGACTCAAGTTAAGCATGAACAACATGTTAGCGAGTATGGTATGAACACATGGGCAATTGGCTCTAGTGCAAGTAGGAGTTTGTTAGACATGATGTATGCTCTAGAGGCAATTAGGGTGATATGTCTTTATTAGTCACTAATGTACAAAAAATTTTGGATTATGTTTTTATCAATAATAAGACACCATTATCACATATCAATGATTCTTTCCCCATCCCACATTGCTAAACGGGAGCATTGTTTTCTCCTCTTATCCTATAAATAGGAGCCTTTCCTCCTCTTCATTCTATACTTGAGTTCAGCCTTCCTTCTGAATGTGAATCCTTTTCTCTTACGAATTTTGTGAGATCCTCTATGAGTTCTTTACCATTTGAGAGAATTCTTTTAAAGGCTTATTCCTATTTTTGGAAAAGAGCCTTTGCAATTATTTTCTAGTTGGTTTACGAGTGATGTATCAGTTACTTGTTAACTAACGAGTTCTCCTTCCTCGTGAGGTTTTGGTTAGTAGGGTTCATGTGGACTTGTCATAGAGGCTATCCTGGTTTAGAGGCTTGTGCTAACGGAGTGCTGTCTGATTTCTCTAAGGGATCGCTCTACCATACCAGAGGTAGGTATGCATCAACTGGTAATGCTTTAAACTAAGATGCTAGGTTTCATTTAATAAGTTTTATAAATCTACAACTTCTATGGAATGTGGTATTTGGATAGCGGTTGCTCAAGGCATATGGAAGGAAATGAGAAGCAGTTCTTCTCATTAGAGTGCAAAAGAAATGTGAGTGTCAGCTTTTGAGATAACAAAAAATGCAAGATTGTTGGAGATAACAAAAAAGGCAAGGGTGTTTCTCCTTTAATCGAAGAGGTATCTCTGGTTAAATAATTAAAGTTTAACTTGCTTAGCATAGCTTAGCTTTGTGATAAAGGATAAAAGGTTATGTTCGAATTAGCAGGCTACTCAGTTATTGACTGTAAGATTGATTCTATTATACTCTTTGCTCCTAGAATTAATAATGTGTATATGATTGATTTATCCCCTGGCTCCACTAATGTTTATCTTATATCTAAGGAGGATAGTTCATGAATTTGGAATAGAAGGTTAGGTCATATATATATAAACATTTTGTCCAAATTAGCTAAAAAGCAATTAGTTGTGGGTTTACCTAGTATTAGCTTCGAAAAAGATATGCTTTGCTTAGCTTGTCAATTGATTAGAAATCTAGGAAGTCATTTGGATTAATTAACAACGTAGTAACTAAGACACCATTGGAGCTCCTACACCTGGACCTTTTTATCCCTGTTCAACCTATGAGAATGGGCGGAAAGAGATTTTCCTTTGTGGTTGTGGATGAATTCACAAGATTTACATAGCAAAGATGAAACCTTTGAGTCTTTTGTCAAACTCAGTTTCTGAATAATGAAGAACTAGTAATTAAAATCTATAAAATCCGGAGTGATCATGGATATGAATTCGAGAATTTCCATTTCAAAGAATTCTGTCCAGTGCATTGTGTTGACCAAAACTTTTCTGCTCCTCATACGCCTCAACAACATGGGGTTGTAGAAAGGAAGAACAAAATCCATAGTTGAAATGGCTGGATCCATGCTGAGTGATAACAATCTACCAAAATACTTTTGGGGAGAAGCTGTTAACATAGCTTATTATATCCTTAATCGATTTTTTATTCACTCATTTTGGAGAAAACAACCTATGAGCTTTGGCGAGGGTGCAAGCCTAAAATTGGTCATCTAAGATCCTTTGGCTATAGGTGGTTCATTTTGAATTCCAAGGAGCAGCTAAGTAAGTTTGATCCGAAGGCTAATGAATGCATCTTTTTGGGTTACTCAACTAATAGTAAAGCATATAGAATATATTGTTGGTTAATTAAGGCTGGTAATAAACATGCGAACTGGCATGGAAAATTTTCAATACTTAAAATTAACCTAAAAGGAACTCCTAAGCATGACATGATTGATACAATCTCAATTGAAATGTTCAATAGAGGCTTTAGGTTTATAAAAATTATTAAAAGAAACCTAACATTTAAGTTTAGAGCATTACCAGTTGATGTGTACCTTCATTACGTGTGGTAGACTGATCCCTTAGAACAATCGGACAGTACTCAGTTATTGTGAGCATAGGATTTTGTACCAGCTCGCACGTTCAATGATTATGGCTTTTCGGGATATTTATCCTCGAATCACACGATTTTCGACCATCTGACGATCATCAAATGGGAGTCTTCCTCGTCGCTGAATTTAAAAGGACTTTAATTCAGAAAATTAACTAAAAAATATAAAAATACATAAAAAATTTGAAAACACAGCCGAAAACCGGATCCGGAGCCTTCCTCGCCGATATCTAGTGAGGCACGGCTTGCTAGAAGGCTTGGCGAGGCACGGATTGCCAAAAGGCCTGGCGAGGTACACCAGGGGTCTGGCAAACCTCGCTAGCCTCCCTGGAGAGCTCGCCAGCGAGTTTGGCGAGGTCGCCAAACTCTTTGGTGACCACGCCAAACTTTTTTACCTATTTTGGATATTCCGGGATTTTTCTATAAAGAGTCGGACATTTTTGGATTAAAGGGGGATAGAAAATTCAGAGAAAATTCTCTTCTTCAGATAAAAAAAACACAGATAAAAATACTTTCTTTTCTTCTGATTTTTTCTTGGATCCAAAACACATTTGGATCCTAAATTTCTTCATCTTAAAAATCAAACTTCTTCATCTTTTTTTTCTTTTTTCTTCAAATATCCTCAGATATTCTCGAGTCTAAAACAAATTTAGAACCCGAGTCTGATTACCTTTTTGGATAAATAAACATTTATTTTTCCACATTAAACTACAATTAAACCAAAACGAACAAGGAACACTCCTGGGGATCGAACGGGTATGCCGAAGTGGATTCATACCGCAAGGTTAAGCCTCTAAGATTCCTAGAATTGCGGATTATGTGCTTTCATCTGCTTCATTTCTTTCAAATTTTTATTTTTGACCTAGGAATTATTTTTGTTCCTTATTATTGTAAATAATGTTGTAATTCTGTTCATCTTTTATTTCTTTTTAAATTTTATGTTAGAATACCCCAACGAAGGGAATTAAAATTATTCCCGGATAACAGACCTCACTTTATGCCATGCGATCATTTTCACTAATAAAATTGATCAATATACGTGTAAATAAAAATGAACTATTTTTATTTAATATAACAACTTTAAACTGTCAATGTTTTAATTAGGCCACACGGGTTTCGCTAAAATCAAATCGAACATATGTGATATCCCGTATGCTAACCTTTATGGATGCAGGTTAGACGTATGTTTAGGATTTTACTTTCCTTCGGGTATTGCATATATTTTTATGGAAAATGTAATTAATAGGTTAGCGGGCGGTTGCATCCCCTAATTTTTTGAAAGCCTTGTAATTTTTATTTTCCGCATTTACTTTTCGCATTTACTTACTGTTTTGTGGATGCATCTACTACTTTTTCTATACGTGAATCATGCATGTAAACTCTAAAAATGACCTAAGTGCGAATATGCATAGCTAAGAAAATACGGTTTTTTTGTAGATGTAATATAATGTGATCACTTAAGTAATAAGCAACTTATCCCGGACCCGAATCTCTGTGTCTTGTTGGGCCGTCCCCCGGATGTTAAGCCTCACAAGACTCTAATTCCTTGAAAGAGCTAATCCAGGTGGCGACTAAACACTAAGAGATGGCGGATTCAGGTTCGAACCGATCTAAAAAAATGTTTTTTCCCTCTCTTTCAAACCTTTTTCTTGGGTCCCATGACCTGGTACTTTTCTTTTTCAAACGCCCCGGTGGACCGCGCCTATGAAATCGCGCGCTCTCGTCCCACCGCTCCATGTCACCCACTCACAGTGGTGACTCTACTGGGGATTTTTCTAAAACTTGTTTTTTCAAAGGTTTTAGATTTGGATAAGTGCTGAAAATTATTGATCACTTTATTCCATTTTCTCTTAATTATGACATATTCATAAATAACACATTACAATAAAAGGGGATTAGCCCATAAGTCTAAGGTACCCCTATTATCGTGAAGCTCTCTCTTGTACTAATCTGCCTCCCTGAGAAAAGATAGTACTCAAGCGGGTGAAGCACTTGTTGCCATATCGCATGTACCTCCCTCAACCCATTTGGGGGAGAGGCTTAGAGTGTATTTTAGCGCAACAAGAACCATCTACATCAGCAACCCATTTACAAACCTCATGTAAATAAACCATAGGCATTTTCCCTAGGGTATTACCCAACAAATGACCATGCATTATATTTTTCTACAGGTGCGCTCCTTAGTATCTTCATGGTACTAAGATGAACCAAACTTAGGAAAGAGACTAGACAAAAACCCTACACGTGTGAGTTTTATGGTTGGAAGTTTGGACGTTGCATGCTATGTCCTATGTGTATACTACTTTCAATTTGTCACTGAACAAATGTCATGCTAACCACGAATTTTTGTGCAGACACTTGAATGCACACACTCATGATAATGTACATGTTATGATACCAAACCAATATCACAAACACTTAGGCATAGTTGACATTATAGATTGTGTCACCCTAGGATAACATAAAACCACTTAGGAACATCACTTACCCCTTTTCAGCGAGATGTCCACTTGACATCCTGCCATTATCCTGTACATGATAAACATATCTTTCTTTTACTATGTGATGTCCACTTGACATTTGACACTTAACCCGTAAGGGGCAATAACCTTTCCACCACATTACCCATTAGATGTCCACTCGACATCCAACTCACAGCCCTTCCGGGGCAATTATACACACCAAAAGCCCAAACGGGGTAAATACCTACCCAAAATCATTTTTCCCACATTAAAGGATATCCCAGTTGATATCCTAACCTAAGCCAACTAAAGGAAAACTTACTTTGAAAGTCTTACCTTACCAAATCTTCAAGGGTATACGCCTCATACCCGAATTATTCGCCCACACGAGGTAATAATTCACGTACCACCACATACCCTTAAATAGTGATAACCATATAGGTATAAAAAAACTCTACCCTAATTAGGCGAAATAACCAAATCATTCATTAGGTAGCTACATACGGTAGTTATTTTCATTTTATTAGGGTATGTCACACTGCTTACTCGAAACAATTTTGACCTCCTCATTCCATGAGACCTAGTCATAGTACAAAACCTCAAACCATTGACCTATTACCACATAGGTAACTTAGTCAACTCACTCACATTTCTCATGTTACGATGTCACATCGTTATTGTACAAGTCTCAAATCCAACCCCCGTTGTTGGATTTTCATTTTCGCATATTTTCATCTTTACATAACGACTAACCTGTTTGTTTCAAATGGATTGACATACATGTTATTTCACATTATGGCATGCTAACCCCTTTGTGAATGCAGCCACAACATTAAAAATCTCATGCATTACCCGCATCATGAATCATATCATGAATCTTACAGGCACGGTCTAATATTCTGCTCGTGCATCAAGGGGGGTTTGGAAGAGGCATGCTCATCGCCTGGTCCACATTTCCCCAATTGTGGACAATCTGGAGGGGGTTCCGTATACTGACTCAAATGAGGACTCGAGTTCCGATTTAGATTCAGTTCAGCGCA
>CATIWQ010132342.1:0-29055 GCA_949673415.1 Euphorbia schlechtendalii | reverse complement strand
TAATCTATTTTTATTTTATTTACTTTTACACTTCCCTAGTTATCTTTAGACCAGGTTCCTTCCCTGTGGGTTCGATATCTTTTAAAACTACATCGCAACTGTATACTTGCAGTTATCATCATTTTTCTATGTGGTAAGGGGTATTGACAACACCTATATTTTATGTGTGAACAAGTTTTTAGTGTAGTTAATAACCAACAGTTCATGAGATTTTGGAACCATATTTGATTAAACTTATCAGTAGAAAAGTGGCGAACAAACTCAGCAGATCCTTTTGGTGTTATGCACTTGAGAGTGCAGTTTATATACTAAATAGAGTACCCTCTAAATCAGTTGATCAAACTCCATAAGAATTATGGTATGGTAAGAAACCCGCTCTTTCTCACCTGAGAGTTTGGGGATGTCCTGCATATGTTAAAAGGACAAGTTAGATAAGCTAGGTGCTAAGTTTAATAGATGTTTGTTGGTAGGTTACCCTAAGGAGACTTAGGGTATACCTTTTATAATCCCAAGGAACAGAAAGTCCTTATTTCCAGAAATGCTCAACTCCTGGAGAACGAGCATATACTTGTGAAAGCTTGTGGGAGCATTCTTGAGTTAGGCACTCAAGTATATCAAATAGACAGTTAACTGATTACAGCTACACTTATTACATAAATAGTGTAAGCATGGAACGGCCTATTATAACATCGACATTGCATAGGTCAGGTTCAGCTCCCATCGCTCCCGAGTGATACGGTTTTGTCATCACTGTTGATAAACATATGTTCCTTATGGAAGATAATGAGCCTAAGACTTACAAGGAGATAATGGAAGGCCCAGAATCTGATAAATGGCTTTTAGCCTTAAGATTAGAGATGGACTCCATATACGAAAATCAACTCTGGAACTTGGTTGATAATCCATGTGGGATCAATCCCATGGGATGCAAGTGGGATTTCAAGAATAAAACCGACATGGATGGTAACATAGTTACCTATAAAGCAAGGATGGTTGCAAAAGAGTACAATCAAAAAGAAGGCATCGACTATGATGAAACCTTTTCACCGGAGTTGGAATATTATATTCGATGAGACAATTCGACAAATCAATTTTGTATCGAATGCTAATGAGCCCTATGTATATAAAAATGCTAGTGGTAGTGTGATCGTTTTCCTTGTATTATATGTCAATCACATATAATTAATAGGAAACGAGATTCCTTTCTTCCGATAGTTAAGATGTGGTTATCAAAGAAATTATACATGAAAGACCTTGGAAAAGAAGCTTTTATACTTGGTATTAAAATTTACCGAGATAGATCCAAAAGGATGCTAGGTCTTTCACAAAGTACATAAGTAGACAAGGTTTTGGCTAGATTTAACCTTGAGCAGTCATGAAAGGGTTACCTCCCTATGTGTCACGGGATTAACCTTTCTAAATTTGAGTGTCTGAGAATATAAGAAGAGAGGCTGCTCATGAATGGAATACCCTATGCCTTAGAGGTAGGGTCCATCATGTATGCTATGGTATGCACTCGGCCTGACGTCTCACATGCATTGAGCTTCACAAGTAGTTTTCAATCTAATCGAGGTGAGAAGCACTAGACAGTTGTTAAAACTATCCTCAAGTACTGAAGGATATGTTTTTAGTATATGGAGAAGGTGATCTCATTTTAAAGGGATACACCGATGCGAGTATTTAGTCTGACAAGGATGATTATAAATCCCAATCCGGTTATGTGTTTATGTTAAATGGAGTTATAGTGTTTGGAAGATTTTTAAACAGGATACGACTGTCGATTCAACCACAGAATCTTAGTATTTAGCTGCTTAAGAAGCAGCTAAGCAAGCTGTATGGCTTAAGAGATTTATTAGTGATCTTGGTGTGGTGTCTAGCATTGTAAATCCGATAGCAGTCTATTACAATAACAATGGGGCTATTGCTTAGGCAAAGGAACCACGGTCTCATCATAGAAACAAACATATGCTCAGAAAATACAATCTCATAAATGAGATGGTAACCAGAAAAGATATAATTTTAGAATACATCCAAACGGATCAGAATCTAGTGGATTGGCTAACCAAACCATTGACTCAGGTTAAGCATGACTAGCATGTTAACGAGTATGGTATAAAGCACATGGCCAATTAGCTCTAGTGCAAGTGGGAGATTGTTAAACATGATGTATGCCCTAGAGGCAATTAGGGTAATATGTCTTTATTAGCTATAATGTACAAACATTTTCGAATTATTAATAATAATCAAAGGCATCTTTGTTACTTATCACTGCTTTCTATTTATTATATCTCACTGGTATCATATATATTTATTTGAATATGTATATGCGCATTTATGAAACAAAGTCCATGACAAATTCATAGTGTAAAAGTGCAAGGATATAGTGGGAGCTATGTGGAGTGAGAATTGCACATACGTGTTACTATGAATAGTTTAAATATCCATAGTCATAGTTTCATTGAGACTGGACATCAATGGATTGGATAGACTGGCATGTGTAAGCTTACTCCTTGGATTATTTCCAAGCAGCCAATCTCACAAGCTGAAGGTGTTACCTTGAGTTAACACATGAATGTATTCGGGTAATACATTGGAGACTGCCATAAGACAAACACTTAGAAACTATATCCATGAGTTGGTTTCATGTCTAATTATAGTAGCAATACGAGTATCCTCAAACTTGAGATACCAGTTACCTTATGTAGGATTTCCTATACTTTGGGTCATACTTATTCATATCCTGGTGAACAAGATGACACGGGTAATTATGGGTATAGCGATGGTCACATTTTGGTAAGCTATATAGTCAAGATGGGATCCATCGCTCCTAATATAGTAATATAATGGAGATGTACCTTAGGGCCCCTTATTGAAGTGACATAGTCATAAACCTCTAATCAGAGTATACGATTGATGGAACGGATTTCTAATCGATCAAGATATAAAACTGCTAAGTGGTGTTCTTCGTGAATAAGTCTAATTCCAGGATAGCTACGGCTATTACATGAGTTTACACTTAATCCGAGCTCAATAAACTGGATGGTACTTAACATGATGGAAGGAGTGTATTGTATTAGTTACTACTGTAGAATCGGATTAACTCAAAGGCACGTGATGTTCCAAGTATCGGGGGATCATACGCCTTTGCTAGAAAGCTCATTTGATCGTCTAAAGCTATCTGGTTCCATAACGGTCTGGAACACTGAGCCTAAAGGTTCTCAGATGGGAAGCCAAGTTTAGGTTAACCTCTAGCGGCTCTATACTTTGGGATCCTATGAGGTCACACACTTTGGATCTTTATCTGACCATTTAAAGAACCTATATACAAGTTGTGAAATTAGTGAGAAGAATTATTAATTAGTTTTATCGAATTAATAATTTAAAGGAATAATGAAAAGATAGGAAAATTAGTCAGAGCAAGCAAGGGAATTTTTCCCGTTGCAAGTGGGCCCCAAAAGGAACACGGGGTTGTTAGAGGAAGGGCTCGTGCAGCTGCCCCGTGAGCACGCAAGCGTTGCCCATGGCAGCGCTTGCCTGGGCTTCCCTCATGAAACCCACGGGTTGCCCTACCCGTGTAGCTGACCAGCCTTCATGGGATAGGAACTATCTTATCCCATGCAGAGTTAGAAGGGGAGTCTAACACTCCCCCATTTTTTATAAAAATAGGAATTCATGCCTCTCATTATTCAAACGCACAAAAAAGCTTTGAGCTTTTTTTCTCTCTAATTTATACTCTCCTCTTATTTTGTTGTGTGAGATCCTTCACGAGTTTCTCTAAACAAATCAAAGAGGTCTTTTAGAAAGCTCGAAGTTTTAAGTGAGCTTCGATTTGGATTTTTGGGTTGATTTACAAATAGTCTGGCAACTTCTTTCAATCGATGGGTTCTACCTCTTCGAGGTTTAGGTCGGTGAAGATCCTTATATATCAAGTTATGGAGGCTCTCTTAGTTTGGAAGCTTGTGCAATCAGAATTGCTCAAATGGAACACCGCTACCAAAAGAGAGATCAAGCACGCATCAACTTGTAATGCTTTTATCTTTAAATGCTAGGTTTCTTTTTTATGTTTTATAAACCTAATAGCATCTATGGAACATTTTAATCTAGTTTATGTCAATCATGGCATGCTTAGGAGATCCTCAAGTTAATTTTAAGTTTTTGAATTTCCACCTTGCAACCTATGCATGATCAATTACTGTCTTGATTAACAAACACAACGTACCAAAGGGACTTTTATGACATAGTCTATTTCTAGTATGGTGATTGCATTCGGCATATGGTTTTACAGCCATAGTCTAAGTTATTAAATTAAAACTTATAGACTTAGGTCTAAGAACTTAAACATGTACCTTTGCATGCTATGTGGGGTCCTTGCATAATGGAATAATTACGATGTACCAATCTTGAGCATGCTCCCTTAGATTAATAATTCCCTATACCCTAGAATTATATTTATCATAATCATATCCATCATTAAATCTTATACTAGGGCGAGACCAGATGCACTAATGAAGTCCCTATAATAATATCAAGGTAATAAATAGCCTTCCTATCATAAGTCTATGATACAGACCTTATTAACGAAGTAAGAACATGACATGTCTTCCCATAACATGTGATTGACCATGAGACAATATGGGGTTAAAGCCTTAACCGAACTAGGTTAGTTATCCATATTATTGGAGCTAATGCATGATTGGAAACACATTTGAGGAGTTGTACAATTGGGTACAGTCATCTCAAGAAAGAGAACTCAAATGGATTAGCAATTGCATGAAATGCAAATGGACGGGTTCCAATCATGGTTATCTATTATGGTTTGACCTGGTATTGCAGGGGTCACCTTAGATGAGTTATGGATGCTACCTTAGATGAGTTATGGATGCCACCTATTATAGCAAGGGTTATAATAACAAGAAACTAGAATATTTGCCCAAATGGTGGTTGCTAGGTTGGACCGCTACCGGCTTTTCCCAAATGGCAAGGCCGGCTCCAGTATCTTGGCAGCTACTCCATCTTTACTTTATACCCATTTTAACCTCCACTATTTTTAACCTTTCTCAAAAATACCCATTAACATACCATTAATTACAACTTTTACAAAACACTATATAAGCTTAAAAATTAGGTGTACTAAGCACTTTTGGTAATTTTTATAAGGTTGGCAATTATTTCCATCTTTGGGACTTTTAAAGAAAGATTGGAGAGATAAATTTCTTAGCTTTTTCAGTGAAAAATTAGGAATAATTCCCACTCGCATTTTGCTAGTTAATTAAGACAGTTATTGAACATGCAACATGGAAAGCTGGAATTTTAAAACTTAAAACTTAACCTAAAGGATCTCCTAAGCATGCTCTAAGCACGTGATTTTGTACCAGCTCTAGCGTTCAATGATGATGGCTTTTCAGAATTTTTTTCCTCGAATCACACGATTTTCGATTATCTGAAGATCTCTGAATAGGAATGTTACTCGTCACCAGATTGTGCAATGGACTTTAATTATTCTAGAAAATAAAACTTTGGTAAAATATATAAATAAATTTAAAAATGAAAAAAATACGTTTAAAAATAAAAAATATATAAAAAATCAGGAAAAAACCTGAATAAATAGGGCTCGCCGAATGGGCTAGCCTAGCTCTTCGGCTCGCTGGAATTTCCAGCAAGCCCCTCGTTGGAAATCCCAGCGAGGCACGTTAGGATTTCAAGCTAGCCTCGCTAGAAAATCCAGCAAGGGTTGCTGGAATTTCCAGTGAGCTCGTTGGACTCCAGCAAGCCTTTTGGAATTTCTAGCAAGCTCAACTCAAACCCCATATATATCGGGAATTTTTTGGATTGAAGTAAGCTCAAAAAAATCAGAGAAAAATTCTATTTTTATGAGAAATGAGAACAAGAAAATATTTTCTTTCAAATAATTCGGATCCAAAACACGATCAAATTCCGAAACTTTACAAATCAACTTTCTTCAATTTTTTTCTAAAATCCTCAGATATTCTCAAGTCTAAAACAAATTTAAAACCCAAGTTTGATTATCTTTTGGATAAATGAACATTTATTTCCCACACCAAATCACAACCTTAAAAACAAACAAGGAACGACCAGGGATCATACGGATACGCAAAAGTGGATTCACGCCGAAAGGGTAAGCCTCTGACTTCCTAGAGTTGCTTCATCTCGTGCTTCCTATGTTATTCTACATGTCGACGTACGAATATTTTTTACTCTCTTTTATTGTAAATATTGTTGTAATAGTTCTCCTTCATCTTTTATTTCTTTTAATTCAATAAAATACATGTTAGAATACCCCTATGAAGGGAATAAAAATTATTCCCGAACAACAGGCCTCACACTTTACCATGCAATCATTTTCATTAATAAAAACCAACCAACATGTGTAAATAAAAATGAATCTTTTTATTCTAAATAAGAACTTTTAATCGTCGTTTATTTTAATTAGTCGACATGGGCCTCACCAAAATCAAATCGATCATATGTGTAACTGTTGGGATATATCTTATGCTAAACCGAAATCAAATCGATCATATGTGTAAGTGTTGGGATATATCTTGTGCTAACCTCTATGGATGCATGATGATTAGGATTAGATGTATTCCTAGGGTTTTATTTTCCTTCGAGTATGGCATTTCAATTATTTTTTGGGAAATGTAATTAATAGATTAGGCAGGCAGTTGCATCCCCCAATGTTATGTAATTTATTCTTTATTTTTCCGCATTTACTTATCGCTTGCGTATGGTTTTACCGCTTTCTAAATACGTGTGAATTATGCATTATAACTTAAAAATGAACAAAGTGCGAATGTGAACAATTAAAACATGCGATTTTCTAAAGATATAATATAATGTGATCCAATAAGAAATAAGCAACTTATCCTGAACCCAAATCTCTGTGTCTTAGTGGGCCGTCCCTCGGACGTTAAGCCTCACAGGACTTTAATTCTTGGAAGAGGTAATCCAGGTGGTGACTCTACACTAAGAGGCAACGGATTTGGGTTTAACCGATCTAAAATGTTTCATGCTTTCTCAATCAAACTTTCCAGGTCCACGACCCGGTACGAATTTACTTTCACTTAAACATTCGGTGGACCACGCCTCTCATTCCACGTCATCTCGACCCATCACTTCGTGTTGTTCGCTCACAGTGGCGACTCCGCTAGGAACTTTTTTTCTCAAAACAAATTTTTTCAAAGGTTTTAGATTTTTAGATAAGTGCTAAAAATTATTGATCACATTATTCTGTATTCTCTTAATAATGACATATTCATAATTTAGCATTGCAATAGAAGGGATTAGCCCGTAAGTCTAAGGTACCCCTACTACCGTGAAGCTTTCTCTAATACTAATCTACCTCCCTGAGAAAAGATAGTACTTGAGTGGGTGGAGCACTTGTTGCCATATCGCATGTACCACCCTCGTCAAAACCCATTAGGGGAGAGGTTTAGAGTGTATTTTAGTGAAATAAGAACATTCTACATCAACAAGCCATCTACAAACCTCATGTAAATAATTCATAGGCATTTTCCCTAGGGCGTAACCTAACAAACGACCATGCATTATATTTTCTTGCAAGTTCGCTCCTTAGTATTCTAGTGCTACTAAAATGAACCAAACTTAGGACAGAGACAAGCCAAAAACCCTACGTGCGGGAGCTGTATGGTTGGAAGTTGGATATTATGTGCTATGTGTTTACCATTTTTAAACTCATCATGCACTGTACAAATATACCCTGCTAACCATGAATCTTAGTGCAGACACTTGAACGCACACACTTATAATGTTAAAATGATGTAACATAGCATCTTCTCATGATCATCACACATACTTAGGATTAGTTGACACTTGAGATTGCGTCACCCTAAGACAACATAAAACCACTTAGAAAGTATAGGTGTTAATGGCACAAGATTTCTACTGATAAGTTTAATAATTTGTTCACAAGATTTGGCCATATATTAATGGCACCATAAGCTTGTTCACGTAAAGTATAGGTATTATCAGTACCTCTTAACAAATAGAAAAATGATGATAACTGCAAGTATACAGTTGCGATATAGTTTTAAAAGATATCGAACCCATAGGGAAGGAACCAAGTCTAAAGATCAATTAGGGAAAAAGAAAATAAAATAATATAAAGTTTTGGATAGGAGGGTTAGAATGAAGAATGAGTAAATATAGATATGAAAGATTAGAGAATCTAAATAAATAGATTTTCCCTACGAAATAAGGATAGCAGAGAAAACATGCAATTTCAACAAAGATGTTACGATTCACTAAACTAATCTAACAGACTCGGTTCAAAATACCCAGATGTTCAATTATTCACTGCAGAGCAACACATGAAATAAGTTTTCTAAACCTAGTGCAAAATAATTAAGACAATTATATAAACCTGGACAACATCAATACTATGCTTAGTAAGGGTCGCTCTCACATAGCCACATTTAGCAAGTTACCATTCCAAAAATGTTGGCTCACTAAATAGCTTTATATCATAGATCCAGTGATTATACACGATATTGTTAACCCCGTAACAACTCTTAAAATTAACTCCAACGCATATAACTTAATTAATATAAAAGACTTAACATGAAATACGCATTATGACACATAGACATATCATAAACTTCGAAATAGAAAGTATAAGTAGAAAGCAAAGCAAAGTTGTAAGGTATGCAAGTGAAAGCCAAAGTTGATCAAACCGTATCCACTCGTTAATGGGAGTCGTCAATTCCCGCAATTCCTGCGTCTGCTTTGAATTCAATCTCGGCCAGTACAAAACCTCCTCTAGGATGTTATTCTTTGCGAATATCAAACAAATGAATATTGAAGAACGAAAACTTTTATTGATAAGTGATTTGCAAGAACGCTTATACAACAATCGCTCGAGAATATAGAGAAATCTAGTGATCGAAACAAGGATTCGAATCACTTAAACATTTTCTCGCTAACACTAATAAACGTAGCGAATTCTCTATCTATACACATACTATATCTCTCTCATGCACTCTAATGTTTTCCCTCTACCTGATTGCATGAAATTGTAAGGTTTGGAGCCATATTTATAGAGTTCGAAGGGTTGCCTCTATCCATACGAAGAGTTGTGTCAATTGGTGAATGATTGCATCACTTCATTATGATTAGTTGAGAAGCTTCAATCTAATCCACAATGGATAGGCACCTTTTCATGATTGGTTGATTTATGATAGGTGTTTATTCGTTGGTAGTTGATGGCAGTTGATGGCGGTTGATCGTCCTTATCTAGTGGTTGGTAGTTAAGAAGATTAAACTAGAAAATAGACCAAGTTGCTATCGCGATATACAAGTCGCGACCATGAATCTTTGATTGGTAGATTTCTGTTTTGAAGAAGAACAAGTCACGATCGTGAATGGTTGACCGTGAATTGCATTTTTCATCAGAATTCTCCTTGTAACTTCACTGATCTTTGACAACTTCAATCCTAAGCCAAATCTTTAATTTCCACGCATCTTTTTACACCTTTTTCACTCTTTTTTCATAGAATTCCACTTTAGATCATTTTACTCCCAAGATTTACCTAGTATCTTCATTTGCATAAAAAACAACTACATACCACGTGAAATCTTTTATATGAAGTATAAAAATGACTAAAACTATAGTGTTTAGAGTGTAAACTTATAATGATAATGTGTGTAATTATACAATTATCCTACCCCCACACTTAACTTTTGCCTTGTCCTCAAGGTAAATTCAACATAAGTGTATAAATTGGTAAACAAGTTCGTACCTCATTTGGCGAAAGACTATTGTAGTGAGTACCACATTCCACGTTGTAAAAGATTTCAAGTAGAAGTTCAAAATTTCCCACAAATTAGTAATATGCAATTTATATAGTTTAGTTGCATACCTTTGCTCTTAATGGAGAGTCAACCGAATCGCATCTTCATATAAGCGTTATAAGCATTCTCGAATATTTCCTTCTCTTAAGCATAGTATAAAGTATAAAGGACATAGAAAACACACTTTGATTAATTTTCTCTCAAGGCATTTTTAGGTAACCTAGGATGCTAAAACACTCTCAGTGGTTGCATTTTATGCTCCATACCACTCTTCCCTTTTTTCAATGGTTGCATTTTATGCTCCGTACCACTCTCTAGCTTTTTTTATTCTTTTAAGCATATGTTTTTTAAGTATTTTTCGTGCTATGCTTTCTTTTATTTTTTAACTCAATGAATGGTTGCAGTTTCTGCTCTGTACCATTCCTCACCTTTTGCATAACTCATTAGTTATCCTTTCTTTCTTTTCATTTTTCACTCTTAATACCCTCATCCTTTATTGATCAATTTCAAAGTATTATGGCTATAGTTTCCTAACACTTTAAACACACTCAATACTTATAGGAGTTATTCGAGATTTGCATATAAAACTCAGAGTAAGAATACCATTACATATTACTCCACTTAAACTTATCGGAAGCATTAAACTAAAACTATAAAACTTATACTAATTAATTTTTTTTGAAATATATATCGTAACTTACTTGGAATGTTGCTTCGAATGTTACTCACCACTCATCCATGCCAAATTGATATATGTTGTGCACTAACATCAAACATGAAATACCTAACACTCACAATAACCTTGGATAAATGTTAGTGAAGTATAAGAATAGATAGTGGATAAATAACATGAAAATCAACAAAAATTTTTGAATTCTTCGATATTTTTAATTTTATTCAATTTTTTGGATTTTTTGGTTGCCCCCCCCCACACTAAAGAACACAATGTCCTCATTCTAAGAGTTTTTATTAAAAAATGAAAAACTAAACAAACTACTAACTAGTCTAAAAAAATATGAAAAAGAAAAGTAAAGAAAAGAGAAAACCCGTTTGTTGTAAAGGAGAATCCGGGGCCCATGTTGTGATCGCGAAGGCCTGTCACGATCGTGATTTCCTTCAAAATAAGAACAGAAGGTTTTGCTGTATAACATCACGAGCGTGATCTATAGTCACGGTCGCGATCTTCTGTAATCCTTCTTATTTCTTCAATTTTTAGACTTAGTACCTAGAAAAACATAGAAAAACAAACGTATTAAATATAATTGCCCGTTCACCAGCAATTTGATCTCCAGAATGCACTTGCCTTCCTTGGCAATTTGATCTTTAGAACGTTATTGAATTTTCTGGCAACGGCACAAAAAACTTGTTCACCACTTTTCTACAGATAAGTTTAATAATTTGTTCACAAGATATGGCTATATATTAATAACGCCAAAAACTTGTTCACGTAAAGTATAGGTATTGTCAGTACCTCTTATGAAATAGAAAAATGATGATAACTGCAAGTATACAGTTGCGATGTAATTTTAAAAGATATCGAACCCACAGGGAAGGAACCAAGTCTAAAGATCAATAAGGGAAAAAGAAAATAAAATAATATAAAGTTTTGGATAGGAGGGTTAGAATGAAGAATGAGTAAATATAGATATGAAAGATTAGAGAATCTAAATATATTGATTTTCCCTACGAAATAAGGATAGCAGAGAAAACATGCAAGTTCAGCAAAGAAATTACGATTCACTAAACTAATCTGACATACTCAGTTCAAAATACCCAGATGTTTAATTATTCGCTGCAGAGCAACACATGAAATAACCTTTCTAAACCTAGCGTAAACGAATTCAGACAATTATATAAACATGGACAACATCAATACTATGCTTAGTATGGGTCGCTCTCACACAGCCACATTTAGCAAGTTACCATTCCAAAAATGTTGGCTCACTAAACAACGTTATGTCACAGATCCAGTGATTATACATGATATTATTAACCTAGAAACTACTCTTAAAATTAACTCCAACACATATAACTTGATTAATATAAAAGACTTAACACGAAATATGCATTATAACACATAGACATATCATAAACTTTGAAATACAAAGTATAAGTTGAAGCAAAGCAAAGTTGTAAGGTATGCAAGTGAAAACTAAAGTTGATCAAACCGTATCCACTCTTTAATGGGAGTCGTCAATTCCCGTAATTCCTAAGTCTACTTTGAATTCGGTCTCAGCTCGTACAGAACCTCCGCTAGGATGCTATTCTTTGAGAATATCGAATAAACGATTATTGAAGAATGAAAACTTCTATTGATAAGTGATTTGCAAGTACACTTATACAACAATCGCTCAAGAATATAGAGAAATCTAGTGATCAAAACAAGGATTCGAATCACTTAAACATTTTCTCGCTAACACTTATGAACGTAGCGAATTCTCTATCTATACACACATTATATCTCTCTCATGCACTCTAATGTTTTCCCTCTGCCTAATTGCACAAAATTGTAAGGTTTGGAGCCCTATTTATAGAGTTCGAAGGGTTACGTCTATCCATACGAATAGTTACGTCCATTGGTGAATGATTGCATCACTTCATTGTGATTGGTTGAGAAGCTTCAATCTAATCCATAATGGATAGGCACCTTTTCATGATTGGTTGAATTATGATAGGTGTCTATTCGTTGGTAGTTGATGGTGGTTGATCGTCCTTATCTGGTTGTTGGTAGTTAAGAAGATTAAACTAGAAAACCGTTCAAGTCGTGACTGCGATATACAAGTCGCGACCGTGAATCTTTTATTGGCATATTTCTGTTTTGAAGAAGAACAAGTCACGACTACGAATGGTTGTGGTGACCGTGAATTGCATCTTACTTCAGAATTCTCCTTGTAACTTCACCGATCTTTGACAGCTTCGATCCTAAGCCAAATCTTTAAGTTCCACGTAACTTTTTTCACCTTTTCACCCTTTTTTCATAGAATTCCACTTTAGATCATTTTACTCCCAAGAATTACCTAGTATCTGCATTTGCATCAAAAACAACTACATACCACATAAAATCTTTTATATGAAGTATAAAAATGACTAAAACTATAGTTTTTAGTCTGTAAAATTATAATAATAATAGGTGTAATTATACACTTATCACTTACCCCTTTTCAGTGAGATGTCCACTTGGCATCTGACTATTAGCCAAGGAAAACATACCTTTCTTTTACTGTGTGATATCCACTTCACATCCGACACTCAACCCATAAGGGGTAATAACATATCCCACACATTACTTAGGAGATGTCCACTTGATATCCAACTCATAGCCTACACAGGGTAATCACACATGCCACATAGCCCAAAGGGGGTAAATACCTACCCAAACCATTTTTTCTACATCACGTGATGTCCCTACTGATATCCGAACCTAAGCACACATGAGGAAAACTTATTTCAAAAACATTACCTTACCAAATCTTCAAGGGTATATGCTTAACACCTGAACCATCCGCCCACACAGGGCAATAATTCATAAATCACCACATACCCTCAAATAGCGATGATCACACGGGCATCCGAAACTCTGCCCTAATTGGTTAAAATAACCAAATCATTCATTCAATATCTACATATAGTGGTTATTTTCATTTCATCAAGGTATGTCACACTGCTTACCTGAAATAATTTTAACCTCCTCATTCCATAAGATCTAGTCATAGTACGAAACCTCAAACTATTGACCTATTACCACATGATAATTTGGTCACTTCAATGCACCATTCATGGTATGATGTCACACAGACATCGTACATATCTCAAATCCATCCCCAGGGTTAGGGTTTTCATTTTCACCTATTTACCTAACGACTAACTTATTTGTTTCAAATTGATTGACAAACATATTATTCATCTCACATCATGGCATGCTAACTCATTGCAAATGCAGCCATAACATTAAACATCTCATGCATTTTTCGCATCACGAATCATGTCATGTATCCAAAACACATGGTCTGATCTTCTACTTGTCTATCAAGGGGCTTGGAAAAGGCCTACTCGCCGCCTGGTCCGCATTTCTCCAATCGTGGCCAATCTGGAGGGGATTCCATTCACTAACTCAAGTGAGGACTCGGGTTCCGATTCGGATTTAGTTCAACATGTGTCTTTCATGGCCAATGCACAAGAAGAAGTTGTGGGGGAGGATGACCCTGTCCTTACTGGATAAAAACCCTCAGCAAACACATCAATCGTAGTGAGCACCGAGATTGTAGCTACCTTGAACACATTTGCATATAGCGAATAGCTAGCATCGGTTATTCACCAGCATGGTGGGAGAGCTCAAAATGTGGTGTCCAGCTCAGAGTTCACCCTTAACAACGATGGTCCAACTAGCTGGCCTGAAACAAGAGGACCTCCTACCTCGCATGTGCCTTTTACCAGTTCGGGGCAGGATAAAGTTAACTGAACCAGAACCAGGCTCATATTGGGTAGCCAGGATATAACTTTGCCAATCCTTCCCATAATCAATTCTTCCCAGAAAAAATTGGCAATCGACGTTCGCACTAGGGCCTTTCTACCAAGGAATGACCCAACAGTCTATTCCCTGTTGGAGTATATCAATGACCTCATAATTCCAGGGACCCCTGCTGCCCACTTTCACCACCTTTCCCCAATGGCAATATAGCCCTTATCCAAGCACGAAGAACGCCATCCTCCAATAACCAGGAATGGTAGAATTATGGCATTAGTTCTTAGCCACTCACGGATGCCATCTCATGAATCCATACTTGGCACAACTAGCAAGCGAGGATGAAGATAGCTTACCCCCAAACTTCGCAATAACATAATTTGGAAAATATGTGGGATTTGGAGACTCACATGCTCAGTTAATGCATTATCAAACCATGATGGGAGCATTAAGGGTCAGCAAACGGATGATGGCTAAGCTCTTTGTCATCACCTTGGGCCACCCAATTAATGAATGGTACTACCACCTTTTGCTGGACATAACTACTGATTGGAATAGCCTTGCTCAGGCTATGATGGGGCATTATGGTTTCAACTCTCAAAAGGAAACCATAATGCAACATCTAGAGGCTACAAGGCAAGAGTAGGGTGAGAGCTTCAAATCCTACTATACGGGTTGGAAGGCGATACAAGTCAGGCTTCGGGCTCGCATTACTCTACTGGAGATGATAACCAAGCTTCTGGACAGTGCACTACCATCATACAAGAACAAGTTTGGGTTAGATATCTTTTCAAGCTATCAAGAATTGTTTGAGAAGGCAGATAGGATGGAGCACTTTAAATCCATGGATACATTTTGGGGGGCACTAGTACTGAAAGATGGATGATGATGTAATAAGTTAGCCTTTAGCTACTTTGCCTATGAGGCTTTCAAACTTTTTTCTAAATAAATTGAACTTTGTTTACTTGCTTGATATTTTATTGATTGAAATCACACATTCTCATAAACATATGCATAATGTTTTTAGCATGTGTGACACATCATATCATGAAATTAATTTGGGTATAAATGGATCGTCAACAAATTGTAAAAAGCTCAAATGATTTGACTCTTGAGGAAAAGTGAGAGACAAACACAAGTACTTAGATAACGCGTGATTGCATCTGCCTCATCCTACAAAGACGTGAGATCGAGAGAAAGATCTCCAAGCATGAAACATCCACTGACTATTAAATCAGTTAATCAAAGGAACAAAGTATGCAAAGTTCAAAATGATTGAAGCCAGAATAAGGCTAAAATGTCAACAAAGCGAATTGAGGTCAAACAACCAAAGCAACTCCGAAGACACAGATCGTTGAGCACATTAACTCCATCACACGGCCCACCAACACTTACAGGCTGATCATTATACTGTGGAACATGAGTTTTTCATCCCCAATGGAATCAAGCTACATTTGAAACACGCAATGGAGTTGAAATCTCTAATGTTGACATGTCATCTATCATCGGAGAATGATCTAATTCATTGATGATCAAACACTAAGACTCCTCATCAATTACACCTCAAGCCAGTAAAGTAGCATGTGCACCAACCAATCGATCAGAAATGCTGAACGAGATAAACAATTGAAGTCGTGGAGATGGACGGTGACCAATCTATCAAATCAACCAAGTCTTGCACAATTGCTATCATGCATAGGTGAAAGAAATAAATCAGTAAAACGTAATACCAATAAAAAATAAATTAGCCTTTCAATTGACACTCTGTTAGTTGAGCAAAAATTAGGGCTTCTTTTAGAAAAAGAATAGTCCGCTGAGTTGAAAACCCAAAAAAGGTGGCTTAGGAAAAACTTAAGGCATCGAGAGAACCACATTGGTTTGAAAACCTAAGAGGGTTAATCAATGGTAGGATTCAAATAATTTGAAACATTTATACCCCTGTTAAGTTCATCAATGAATCACCATTTTTGCTGAATCTTTATGCATATGTTTATATTGATTGCTTACATGCCAATGGTAGAATATCATAAGTAAACATCCAAAAAAATGAAAAATTAAAAATAAAGAAAAATGAGTATGCTAGATTGAAAACTTGAAAGGTCTATCCAGGCAAAAATTAAGATAAGGTTCTATAGATTGTAACCTCGCCAGGGTAGTTTATGTAAAAATTAGAACCAAAGAAATATCAAATTCATCATCTCATCCTTGGAACGGTACGTGACATCATATACCTCCAACACTTCAGGAAATTATCTTCCAAGCAATCATCACCAACACAATGTGGGAAAAAAAGACTCATCTAGATCCTCCTTAAACAAGATCCAAGCCCTGAACTCGAATATGATTCAATGAACCTATGGGAGAAAGTCATCCATGGAATCCCTAATGAGAAAAATCCAATGAATGAAGCCCTCAACACCTATAACAGACAAACATACATCGTATGATAAATATTGTTCATGCACAAAATAATGCATTACATTCACATCACATCATTTACAGGTAAAGATGATGCTAATCTGGGGCAACACTGTCCTAGTAAATAAGAAACTCTACCTACACTTGAGGAACCTACATATTTCAGGAAGGATGATAGCTTAAAATCAACATAGAAACATTACATCACAAAAGCCTCCTAAAAAATTGGAGCAATTTTTTGGACACCCTTGAATTTCCATTAAACTTGTTTATTTATCATGTTTTAATTTTTAATAGAAGGGGAAAAAATTTTTGCTTTGCATACAATCAATCGAATAATTAAAACATACTAACATTACACTCGTCCAATTTTTGTCACAGGGAAACAAGTCAACATCTTACTAAGGAAAATCAAAATACAACCGAAGAAGGAAATTGTTATCTCGATGACTGAAGAAAGAAACAATCTCATCCACTAATAGAAGAAAAAAATGATTAGAAAACCCTCCATCAAGGTCACCTTTAAAAAAGATTTAGGCACCCATCACCTATCTCCAATCATTCCAAGGGGCACATGATAATGGTAGCTGAAGAAGGAAACAGCTACCGACTATAACAGGGACATTGCAGAAAGAAACGGTCAACCCGCACGCATGGGATATCAAACATTAAACGATTCTGAAGAATGAAATGGACAATCCCGTGAGAACATGGCGCCAGAAAGAAGGGCTCATGCCATCACCAATCTAAGGTAAAGAAGTCACCAACCGCACCGGTCAAGTATATTCTCAATCCCTCCCTCCATTTCGTGTGATCATACTGGTTATACAACCAGCAATTATCACACGAGGGGCAACTGTGAGCATGGAATTTTATACTAGCTTACGCGTTCAATGATGATGGCTATTCAAAATTTTTATCCTCAAATCACATGATTTTTTATTATTTGAAGATTTATGAATAGGAATGCTCCTCGTCGCTAGATTTTGCTAAGGACTTTAATTATTTTGAAAAATAAAAACTTTGGTAAAATTTATAAATACATTTAAAAATGAAAAAAAATACATTTAAATATAAAAAAATATTAAAAAATTAGGAAAAAAACTAGATGGTGAGCCCAGCATGAGGGCTTGCTAGATTCTAGCGAGCCTCGCTGGAATTTCCAACGAGCTAGCTTGCTGGAAATTCTAGCGGTGAGCCTCGCTCGAACCCTATATGTATCAAGACTTTTTTGGATTGAAAGGGCTCAAAAAATCAGAGAAAAATTCTATTTTCATGAGAAATAACAACATAAAATATTTTCTTTCAAATAATTCAGATCCAAAACATGTTTGAATTCCTTAACTTTACAAATCAACTTTCTTCAATTTCTTTTTCCTCTAAAATCCTCAGATATTCTCGGGTCTAAAACAAATTTAGAACCCGAGTATAATCTTTTGGATAAATAAATATTTATTTCCCACACCAAATCACAACCTTAAAAAAAAAGAGGAACGCTCCCAGGGATCATACGGATACGTCGAAGTGGATTCATGCTGAAAGGGTAAGCCTCTGAGTTCCTAGAGCAACTTCATCTCGTGCTTCCTATGTTATTCTACATGTCGACCTAGGAATATTTGTTACTCTCTTTTGTTGTAAATATTGTTGTAATAGTTCTCCTTCATTTTTTTTCAATTCATGAAAATACATGTTAGAATACCCCACGAAGGGAATAAAAATTATTACCGGATAACAGGCCTCACACTTTGCCATGCGGTCATTTTCATTAATAAAAAATGACTAACATGTGTAAATAAAAATGAATCATTTTATTCTAAATAAGAACTTTTAATCATTGTTTGTTTTAATTAGGCCACACGGGCCTCACCGAAATCAAATAGATCATATGTGTAAGTGTTGTGATATATCTTATGCTAACCTTTGTGGATGCAGGTAGATTAGGATTAGATGTATGCCTAGGGTTTTATTTTCCTTCGGGTATCACATTTCAATTATTTTTGGGAAATGTAATTAAAAGATTAGGCAGGTAGTTGCATCCCCCGAGGTTATGTAATTTAATCTTTATTTTTCCTCATTTACTTATCTCTTGTATATGGTTTTACTGCTTTCTAAATACATGTGAATCATGCATTATAACTTAAAAACGACTTAAGTGCAAATATGAACAATTAAGAAATATAGTTTTGTATAGATGTAATATAATGTGATTTAATAAGAATTACGCAACTTATCCTGAACCTGAATCTATGAATCTTAGTGGGTCGTCCCCCGGACGTTAAGCCTCACAGGACTTTAATTCCTGGAAGAGCTAATCCAAGTGGTGACCGATCTAAAATGTTTCCCACTTTCTCAATCAAACTTTTATGGGTCCATGACCCATTACACTTTATTTTCACTTAAATACCCCGGTGGACCGCACCTCTCATTCCATGCGCTCTCGGCCCATCGCTCCGTGCCATCCACTCACACATGCCATGATTGATATAATCTAAGTTAAAACATTCTATATATGGTAATAGGTTTATAAAACTTAAAAAAGAAACCTAGCTTCTAAGTTTAGGGTGTTACTAGTTGACGCATGCTAGTCTTTCTCTATTGGATGCGGTGATCCGTTAGAGCGATTTGGTAGAACTTCTTTAGTATAAGCCTCCAAACTAGGATAGCCTCTATGATTGATCCACATGGATCTTCACCAACAAAAACCATATAGAGGAAGAACCCATTAGTAGATAGCAGCTGCTAGACTGCTTGCACGCCAACCCGAAAATATAAACTAAGAAGGCTCTCTTCGAATAGAAAGAGCCTCCTAAAGAAATTCTTCATTTTTTGGAGAAACTCATGAAGGATCTGGCACAACGAACAAAGAAAGAGATGTGAAACTCAGAGAGAAAAGCTGAGTTAATATATTTAGTGTTGTGCAAAATAAAGAAAACTAGAGGCCTATATATAGGGAAAAGGGGGAGTGCTAAACTCCCCCTAAAACTCAATGTGGGATGGGAATATTCCCATCCCACAAGCGGGTTAGCCGTGTGGGTCACTTGGACCCGTGAGCTAACCTTCGACCTCATTCCATAAGGTAAGCCCTAGTGGGCATGACTTGTACCATTAGCTTGGGCTTGCAGGCCTTCCTACAAGCCCAAGCTTGCGGGCTTACGCGCAGCCCACGTACTACACTCAAGAGGGCTTGCACGGTAAGCCCACGCAAACGCTACCTTGGGTAGCGCTTGTGGGCCTGCAGCCCGCTACTGCATGGGGAGCGGCTTGCGAGCTCTTCAACTTGTGAGGCAACTTCACAAGCCCCATTGATAACATCTTATGTTCATTTGGGACCCACTCGTAACGGGAAAAATTCTCTTGCTCCGCTCCATGCATTTTTCCCTATTTTTCTCTTTATTTCCTTTAATTATTAATTTGGTCCAACCAATTAATACTTCTTCTAACAAATTTGACAAAAAAAATATTTTCGGCATAAACCAAGTCTATAGGTTCTTTACTTAGTATGGTAAAGTTCCAAATTGTGTGACCTCATAGGATCCCAAAGTATTGAGCCGCTAGAGGTTACCTAAACTTGGCTTCCCATCCGGAAACCTTTAGGCTGAGTGTTCCAGACCAATATGGAACTCGATTGCTCTAGACGATCAAATGGGCTTTCTAGTAATGGCGTATGATGCTCGATACTTGGAATGTCGTGTGATTTTAACTTGATCCAATTCTGCAGTAGTCTCCAGTACAATACACTCCTTCCATCAGGTTAAGTACCATCTAGTTTAAGTTTCAACTCATCTAATAGCTGTAGCTGTCCTAGAATTAGACTTGTTCACGAAGAACTCCACTCAGCCATTATGTATCAAGATTGACTAGAAACCAGTTCTATCAATATTATACTCTGATCAAAGGTTTATGATTGTGTTACTTCAATAAAGGGCCCTAAGGTACATCTTCCACTATATCACTATATTAGGAGAGATGGATCCCATCTTGACTACTTGGCTTACCAACATATGATCATCACTATACCCGTAATCACATGTATCACCTAAATCACAAGGGTATGAATAAGTAGACCGAAAGTATAGCAACTCGTATATAAGGTAGCAAGTATCTCAGGTTTGAGGATAATTGTACTGCTACTATAATAAGACATGGGACTAACACATGGATATAGTTATTTTTGAGTGTCTATCTTATAGTGGTCTCCAATATATTACCCGAATACATTCATGTGTTAACTCAAGGTACCACCTTCAAATCATGAGATCGGCTACTTGGATCTAATCTAAGGATTAAGCCTACACATGCTAGTCTATCCATTCCATTGATGACCATCCTCAATGAAACTATGACTAGAGATATTTAGACTATTCATAGTAACACATTTATGCGATTCTCACATCACATTGCTCTCATTATGTCCTCACACTTTTACGCTATGAAGTAGTCATGGACTTTGTCTTATCAATGTGCATATACTATACATATATGATACTTTCGAGATACATAAATAAATTGAAAAGGCTAAAAACAAACAAAGATGCCTCAATTATTATTAATAATCATTCGAAACTATTTGTACATTATAACTAAGTAAGATATATCTCCCTAATTACCTCTAAGGCATACATCAAGTCTAACAATCTCCCATTTGCACTAGAGCCAATTACCCATGTGCTTCTTGCTATACTTATTAATGTGTTTTGGTTATGTTTAACTTTAGTCAACGGCATAGTTAGCCTATTTCCTAGATTCTGATTCATTGGGATATATTCTAAATCTATATCTTTCCTGGCTACTATCTCTTGAATGAGATGGTACATTCCTAAGTACATGTCTATTTCTTTGACGAGACCATGGTTCCTTTGCTTGAGCAATAGTCCCATTCTTATCACAATAGACCACTACTAGATTTACAATGTTGGACACCACACCGAGATCATCAATAAATCCCTTAAGCCAAACAGCTTGCTTAGCCGCTTCTGAAGCAACTATATACTCAGATTATGTGGTTGAATCGACAATCATATTGTGAGCACAGGATTTTGTACCAGCTCACGCGTTCAATGATGTTGGCTTTTCGGGATTTAATCCCTGGATCAGATAATTTTCGATTATCCTAAGAAATTCAAATGGGAGTGCTCCTTGTCTCTAATTTTATTTTAAGGACTTAGAAAATTAAACTTTAGTATAAATTAATTAAAATATTTTTAAAAATTAATTAAAATTTTAAAATTTAAAAATTAAAAAAATATAAAATCAGGGGACGCAAAACCAGCCTCGCTAGAAGTCTAGCGAGGCAACCTCGCCAAAGTTTCGGCGAGGGACCCCCTCTACGGATTTTTTTTTAATGAGCCCTGATTTTTTCAGGAAAATTCCCCTATAAATATTGGGGAATTTTCAGTGATTGGGATAGGTAATTTTCTGCAGAAAAATACAAAAGTACTCTGGATTTTAGTAAACTACATTCTTCTAAAATTTCTTTTCTAATTAAAAACATATTTTAATTCTGAATTTCTTTAATCAACAAACTAAACTAAAGACGAATGAGGAACGCTCCCAAGGATTAAGCGGGTATATCGAAGGGGATTCGCTTCGTACGGGAAAGCCTCTGAGTTCCTAGAGTTGCTTTATCTTGTGCCTTTTTATGTTTTATTTTATTCTACATGTTGACTAAGGAATAATTTTTCTTTCTTTTATTACGTAAATATTAATGTAATATTTCTATTTCTTCTTTTCTGTTGAAGATTCTTGTTATAATAACCCCACAAAGGGAATAAAAAATTATTTTAGGATAACATTCCTCACATTTTTGCCATGCGAGCATTTTCATTTATTAAAATGAGCAACCAATGTGTTAATAAAAATAAACCTTTTTATTTCTAAATAAGAATTTTTAATCGCCGATTTTTCAATTAGACCACACAAGCCTCGTCAAAATCAAATCGAACATATGTTTAGGATTTTATTTTTGCTTCAATTATCGCAATTTCAATTATATTTTTTGGAATATGTAATTAATATAATAGGAGGGCGGTTGCATACCCCGAAAATATGTAATCTTAATCTTTACTTTTCTCCATTTATTTTATCAAGTTATGTATCGATTTATCACTTTCAAAATATGTGTGAATCATACATTATAAACTCAAAAAAGACATAAGTACAAATATGCACAATTAAGAAATAAGGTTTTGTAGATGTAATTTAATGTGATCCAATAGCAATTAAGCAACTTATCTTGAACCCAAATCTCTATGTCTTAGTGAGCCATCCCCCGGATGTTAAGCCTCATAGGAATCTAATTCCTGGAAGAGCTAATCTAGGTGGCGACTCTACACTAAGAGACGACTGATTCTAGTTTGACCTATCTGAAAATGTTTTCATTTTCTCTTTCAAACCTTCCTGGTCCATGACTCGGTAATTATTATTTTCAATAAAAACACCTCATACCTGTCGCATTTCATGTCATCCGCTCACAATGGTTACTCGGCTGGGGATTTTTTTAAAACTTTTTTTAAAAAGTTTTAGATTTTAGATAAAGGCATAAAATTATTGATCACATTATTCCATTTTTTTCTTAATTATGACATATTCATAATAACGCATTGCAATAGAGGGGATTAGCCTGTAAGTTTAAGGTACCTATTACCGCAAAGCTTTCTCTTGTACTCATTTACCTCCCTAAGAAAAGATAGTATTTGAGCTAGTGGAGTACTTGTTGCCATATTGCATGTACCTCCCTCTTTAGAACCCATTTAGGGAAAGGCTTGGAGTGTATTTTAGTGCAATAAGAACCTTCTACATCAGCAACCCATTTACAAATCTCGTGTAAATAAGCCGTAAGCATTTTCCTTAAGGTGTTACCCAACAAACGATCAAGCATTATATTTTCTTGTAGGTGCACTCCTTAGTATCCCCGTGGTACTAAGATGAACCAAACTTAGGATAGAGACTAGGAAAAAACCCTATGCACGAGAGTTGTATGGATGGAAGTTGGATATTGTGTATTATGTGCTATGTGTTTACCGCTTTCAATTCATCATGCATTGTACGGATGTGTCATGCTAACCACGAATCTTAGTGTAGACACTTGAATGCACATACTCATGATATTAAAACAAACTAAAATGGACATATCATCATCAACATGATTCCAATTTGGTGTCACTCATACTTAGGATTTAGTTGACATTCGAGATCATATCACTCTAGGATAACATGAAACCAATTAGAATCATTTAACATCATTTACCCATTTTTCAACATGACATCCACATTATGTCCGACTCTTATGGCAAACCTACCTAATTCTTTGCATGATGCCTACATGGTGTCCGATTCACAACCCTCCCGGAGAGATTATATACACCAAAAGCCTAAATGAGGCAAACACAAACTGAAACTATATTTCCCCACATCAAGTGACCCACATGAGGAAAACTTACTTCAAAAAGAACCTACCCTTATTCGAGGTTTCCACTCACCCGAACTATCCACCCGTGAAGGGTAATAATTCATGCATCACCGCATACCCTACTTATAACAATGCTCACATTGACATCTGAGACTCTACCCTAATTGAGAAAAAAAGACTAAACATCCATTTAATGGCTACAT
This sequence comes from Euphorbia schlechtendalii, assembly GCA_949673415.1. Taxonomy (NCBI): domain Eukaryota; kingdom Viridiplantae; phylum Streptophyta; class Magnoliopsida; order Malpighiales; family Euphorbiaceae; genus Euphorbia; species Euphorbia schlechtendalii. The sequence goes on along the minus strand of CATIWQ010132342.1, from coordinate 4,736 downwards.
CCTGTAGTTGTTTCCGCACATTTTTGTGGAACTTTACATAATTTCATCAGGGTAAGACGCACTATGTACCCGAAATCATTTTTTTCACTTCATGAGATTTCATCACAATACAAGATCTCGAATTATCGACCTATTACCAAATGGGTAACTCGATCACCTCATCGCATTTACATCATTCCTATCACATTGCCCCACGGACAGTGTGCAGATCTCAAACCCACCCCCAGGGGTTGGGCTTTTGCTTTTACATTTTTTATCACCGACTAATGCTTTTTGTTTCAAATGGATTGACAACATACTTTTTATCTCGCATTATGGCACTTTAACCCTTTGTGTATGCAACCATGACATTAACACTTCATGCATCAACCAAGCATAATATGTGTAACCTGATTATCTTTCTGTATACCTCAGCTAGGAAAAAACCTGTCTACTAGAGGGCTTGGAACAGGTCTTCTCATCGCTTACTCCATGTTTCTCCAATTGCAGCCACCCTAGAAGGGGTTTCGTATATAGGCTGCAGCAAAGACTTAGTTCAGAATTAGGACAGCGCACTTCGTTTACTTTTGTTCAAACTAATATTATGGTTAACTTGTAAGAAGAGAATGTAGGGGAGGAACAACTTGTGGCGGGATAGAATTCGCAAACAAACTAATCATCAATGAGCTCCGAGATTACGACTTCTATGAACGCCTTTGCAAATAGTGACCAGTTATCGTCACTCATCAAACATCACACTAGGACCGGTAGCCCAAAGAGAGGGCCAATGATGTGGTACCCAATCCAAATGTTGGTGGTGCAATCTTACCTAGGAGACCGCCTTCTTCGGCTACAATGTTCCCAATTCGTAACACTATCGCTCCCACCTACTACCAGTTCGGGGTGGGGTAGGGCCAGCCATAAGTCAATCAGGCCATGTATGATTTGGAAATGCTCCTCAGCAACAGGTTGGCTGTCAGTTCTTCCTGGGATAGCCGAGTAAACATTTTTTGCACCAAGAACGGTAAGGCCAATAGAGATCAGGCCTTCCTCCAGCTACATTCCCTTCATCCAAGGGGTGACTCAACCTTGAGTTCTAAGTTGGAGCGCACCCTCTCAAATGTTTCAAGGCAAAGGACAATACAATCAAGGAAGTCAATATGGCGGTTACTCGAGAGCAGGAAATAACATCCTCCAACAACCCAAGATGGTGGAGCTATGGTAGCAATTCTTGGCTGCCCATGGTGGTTACCTTGTACAAGGATAGTTGAGCATGTTCCTGGCCCAGTCGGTAGTTGGAGATGAGGATACACTACCACCAACTTTTGTGATACCTCAGTTCAAAAAGTACACAGGCACCATAGAACCTCGTGCTCACCTTGCACATTACTAGAATGTGATGAGGGCCTTGAAGATAAGTGATTGCATGATAGCCAGGCTATTCATCATTACTCTAGGAAGTCCTGTTAATGAGTGGTACAGTTATCTCCCTGTCGACATAGCTTACTATTGGGGAAGTCTATCTCAGGCCATGGTCGATCATTATGGTTTCAACACCCTTATGGTCACTATGATTCAAAACTTGGTGGCAGTGAAATAAAAGTTGGGTGAGAGATTCAAACCCTACTTTGAACACTAGATTGCCACGTAGGTCAAGTTACAGGCTCGATTGAGTCTGTTAGAAATGATTGTGAAGCTTCTAAATGGTGCACTACCAGCTCATAGGAAAAGGCTTGGGTCGAAGACCTTTCACAGCTACCAGGAGATATTGGTTCAGGCATAGAAAATAGAGCATTACGACGCTATGGATGAGATAGTGGAGTAGCCAGCTAGCAAGCACTGGTATAAGAAGAATGAGTCTAACCCTGTGCAGGTCAAGTCAAAGCAGCCTACTGTACAACTGATATAGAATGAAAAAGTAGTTGTTAGACTGTCCAAGGAGGAGTACCATGGTATTTCCCCTTACATAGCCAATCTTGGGTTCCTATTCACCAAGTTACAGGAGCTCAAATAAATGGAGAGCTTGAAAAAGCACGTCCCTCCCAGACCTGAGGATAAACAAATTTCTGCCATTACCATGTGGCTGTGAGGCATAGAACAAACAATTGGAAGGAATTATTGAAGGCCATTGAGAAATTAGTGGATGATAAAATCATTCACGAACTAGCCCTTAAACCTAGTACCAATGATCGCAAGGTTTTGACTCTATTTATTTTGAGGGCTTATATTTGGTAACGGTGCCAAAAACCTTGTTCCCCACCTTTTTACCGATAAGATAAAAGTTCAAAATACGAACAGGTGTTGTTAACATCGCTTATCAAATAGAAAAATGGTGACCACTCCAAGTATACAGTTTTGATGTAGTTTTAAAAGATATCAATCCCACAAGGAAGGAACCAGTTCTAAAGACCAACAAGAGTAACGAGGTAAACAAAAATAGATAATTTTTATTGTTGTTGGGTTGGTTGGGATATGATGGTAAATAAATAGATAAATGTATAAATAGATTAGAGTAGAAGAAATCGGTATAGATTATCCCTACGAATAAGTATGGCAAAGAAAACATGCAAAATCATCAAAGATATTACATGCACTAGACTACTTTAACATATTCGGTTCTAGAAACTCAGATATTCAATTATTCACAGTAGAGCAACACATGAAATGACTTTTCTAAATCTAAATTAAGATGATTATATAAACCTAGATAACAATAGTACTACGCTTAGTACATGTCGCTCTCACATAGCCATATTTAGCAAGTAACCATTCCAAAAATGTTGGTTTACTAAACGGTGTTATAATCACAAATTCAGTGACTATACACAATCTTGATAACCCCAAAATCACTCTTAAGTTAACTCAAAAGCATATAACTTGATTAATATAAAAGACTCAACACGAAATACATGATATGACACATAGACATATCATAAACTTCGAAATAAAAAGTATAATTAGAAAACAAAGAAAAGTTGTAAGGTATGTAAGTAAAAGCTAAAGTTGATCAAACCGTATCCAGTCTTTAATGGAAGTCATCAATTCCCGCAATTCCTACATCTGCTTTGAATTCGGTCTCGGCTCGTACAGAACCTCCGTTAGGATGTTATTCTTTGTGAATATTGAATAAACGAATATTGAAGAACCAAAACTTTTATTGATAAGTGATTTGCAATTACACTTATACAACAATCTCTCGACTATGTAGAGAAATCTAGTGATCGAAATAAGGTTTGAATCACTTATACATTTTCTCGCTAACTTAGAACGAAGAGAAATCTACATGATTTTCTCACTAAAACTATGTATGCACGTATATCACACTACACACCATATATCATATGCCACACCACACCATGAAATAATGGATTTTGGTGCCCTATTTATAGAGTACGAAGGGTTACATCCATTTAGACGAAGGGTCATGTCCATTGGCGAAGAGTTGCACCGCTTCATTGTGATTGGTCGAATTAGTTTGATCTCATCTACAATGGAAAGGCACCTTTTCATGATTGGTTGATTTCCAAAAGGTGTCTTTTCATCTGACAGTTGATGGAGGTTGATGGTGGTTGATCGTTCTTATCCAGCACTTAAAAGAAGAGAAGAGTTGACAAAAAATCATCAAGGTCGCGACCATGAATACTTGGTTGGCAACTTTCTATTGTGAAGATTAATGATAAGTGTATAATTACACTTATTATCACATTAATTTTAAACAATAAACAATGTAGTTTTAGTCATTTTTATACTTCATATAAAAGATTTCACGTGGTATGTAGTTGTTTTTTATGCAAATGCAAATACTAGGTAAATCTTGGGAGTAAAATGAGCTAAAGTGGAATTCTATGAAAAAAGAGTGAAAAAGGTGAAAAAAGATGCGTGGAACTTAAAGATTTGGCTTAGAATCGAAGCTGTCGAAGATCGGTGAAGTTACAAGAAGAATTCTGAGTAAAACTCATTTCACGGTCGCGACAATCATTCGCGGTCGCAACTTGTTTACTTCAGAATCAGAAGATTGCCAATCAAGATTCACGATCGCGACTTGTATGTCGCGGTGACATGGACGGTTTTCTGGTATTATCTTTTTAACTAACAACCGCCAGATAAGCATGATCAACCACCATCAACTGCCATCAACTACCAACCAACAGACACCTATCAAGAGTCAACCAATCATGAAAAGGTGCTTATCCATTGTGGATTATATCAAAGATTCTCAACCAATCACAATGAAGAGATGCAATCTTTCACCAATGGACACAACCCTTCGTTTGGATAGAGGCAACCCTTCGAACTCTATAAATAGGGCTCCAAATCTCACAAATTTCATGAGTGCATAGTGGCACATGGTGGAAAAAGATAAAGGAAAACATTAGAGTGCAAATATAGTGTATAAATAGAGAGTTCGCTACGTTCTTAAGTGTTAGCGAGAAAATTTTTAAGTGATTCGAATCCTTGTTTCAATCACTAGATTTCTCTATATTCACGAGCGATTGTTGTATAAGTGTACTTGCAAATCACTTATTAATAAAAGTTTTCGTTCTTCAATATTCATTTGTTCGATATTCGCAAAGAATAGCATCCTAGAGGAGGTTCTGAATTCAAAGCAGACATAGGAATTGCGGGAATTGACGACTCCCATTAAAGAGTGGATACGGTTTGATCAACTTTAGCTTTCACTTGCATACCTTACAACTTTGCTTTGCTTTCTACTTATACTTTCTATTTTGAAGTTTATGATATGTCTATGTGTCATA
>CATIWQ010132238.1:0-12030 GCA_949673415.1 Euphorbia schlechtendalii | reverse complement strand
CCAAATGCTAAATGTTGTGCCAAAATGCTCACATTCTCAACGTGTGGTCATACTCGAAACAATTTGTTCGAAATATGCACTAACATCAAACTTGAAATACCTAACACTCAAAATAACCTTGGAACATATGTTAGTATAGTATAGGTATGGATAATGTATGAACAACACAAAATCAAAAAATTTTCAAATTCTTCAATTTTTTAATTTTATTTGATTTTTTTTGGATTTTCTAGATTTTTTACAAAGGCCCCCCCACACTAGAGAACACAATGTCCTCATTGTGAGAGATTTTATTAAAAAAGAAAACATGAAAAACAAACACCAGTCTAAAATTAGAAAAAGAAAAGAAAAGAGTAAACCCAATTATTGTGAAGGAGAATTCGGGGCCCGTGTCGTAATCGTGAAGGCCTGTCGCGATCATGATTTCAAAACAGGAACTGAATGTTTTGTTGTATAACTTCACGAGCACGATCTATAGTCACGGTAGTGATCTTCTTCAATTCTTCTATTTCTTCAATTTTTAAACTTATTCCGTGGTCTTCAGATTTCTGATCTCTAAGAACGCACTTACCTTCCTCGGCAACGTTGCCAAAAACTTGATCGCAAGATTTTGACTATACTCATTTCGATAGGCTTAAATTCGGTAACTGTGCCAAAAACCTTGCTCCCCACTTCTCTACTGTTAAGATAAAAGTTCAAAATACGAATAGGTGTTGTCAATACCGCTTATCAAAATAGAAAAATGGTGACCACTACAATTATACAATTTCGATGTAGTTTTAAAGATATCGATCCCACAGGGAAGGAATTCAGTCCTAAAGACCAACTAGAGTTACGGAACAAACGAAATAAGATAATTTATATTGGAGGGTTTGGATGATAGACAGATGAATATATAGATGTATGAACAGACTGGAGAAAATGTAAAATATATAGATATTTCCTAAGAGCAAGTTTAGCAGAGAAAAAGATGTAAAATCATCAAGAATATTTCGTACACTAAATAGCTTCAACAAATACGGTTCTAGACGCCCTAATATTCAATAATTCACCGCAGAGCAACACATGAGATGACTTTTCTAAATCTAGGGTAAATGAATTATGACACTTAAAAGAACCTGGATAACTATATTACTATCCTTAGTACGGGTTGCTCTCACATAGCCATATGTAGCAAGTTACCATTCCAAAAATGTTGGCTCACTAAACAGCGTTATAATCACAAATAGAGTGATTATACACAATCTTATTAACCCTGAAATCACTCTTAAAGTTAACTCGAAAGCATATAACTTTATTAATATAAATGACGCAAGACGAAATACTCGTTATGACACATAGACATATCATAAATTTCGAAATAGAAAGTATAAGTAGAAAACAAAGTAAAGTTGTAAGGTATGCAAGTGAAAGCTAAAGTTGATCAAACCGTATCCACTCTTTCATGGGAGTCGTCAATTCCCGCAATTCCTGCGTCTACTTTGAATTCGGTCTTGACTCGTACAGAATTTCCGCTAGGATGCTATTCTTTGTGAATTTCGAATAAAAGAATGTTGAAGAACTAAAACTTTTTTTGATAAGTGCTTTGCAATTACACTCATACAACAAACGCTCAAATTTGTGTAGAAATATAGTGATCGAAATAAGAATCGAATCACTTATACATTTTTCTAGCTAAGACTTTAAACGTAGTGAAATCTAAATATTTTCACTTTCTATCTATGCACGCATACTATCATTCAATGCCTACTACTCTCCATTCACCATGTATGAAATTGGTGTGATTTGAACCCTATTTATAGAGTGCGAAGGGTTGCATCTATCCAAACGAAGAGTCGTGTCCATTGGCGAAGGGTTGCATCACTTCAATATTATTATATGCAAAGATTCATCCTCATCCATAATGGAATGGCACCTTTTCATGATTGGCTGACTTCCAAAAGATGTCTTTTCTGTTAGCAGTTGATGGCAGTTGATCGTTGTTTTCTGGCGGTTGGTAGTTGAAAAGAGATAACAAATAACCGTCACAATTCACAACCGCGAATCACATGTCGCGATAGTGAATAATGATTTGTAACTTTTTACTTACGAAGAGTAACAAGTCGCGACCGCGAATGGGTGTTACGATCGTGAACCATGCTTTTCTTCATAATTCTTCTTTACAACTTTGCCAATCTTTGACAGCTTCGATCCTAAGTCAAATCCTTGTGTTCCATGCATCTTTTTGCACTTTTTTCACTCTTTTTACATAGAATTCCATCTTTGATCATTTCACTCCCAAGATTCACCTAATTCCTGCACTTGCATAAAACACAACTACATACCACGTGAAATCTTTTGTATGAAGTATAAAATGAAACAAAACCATATCATTTTATAATTGAAAATGTCATGATAATAAGTGTAATCATACACTTATCAAATTCCATCGGGCAAGAGGACACCATACAAAAAACTGTCGGATGCTAGCAGACGAGGTACATGCCTTTATTCGAGCGGGAAAGTTCAGCCATTTTGTAAAAGGAATAACAAGAGAAGAGAGAAGAGATGCCACTAAACTGTCTCGACTTGGAGATAGTAAAGCAAAAAGGGCTAAAAGAAAAATAATAGTAATTGCAGGAGGATCGGAATTCGAGTGCCCTCCAAGAAGCCCAAAGCTGTAGATCTAACAGGGTGAGACTCAGACCTATTCAAAGCCTGCCAAAGACACTCTTTTGTAGAAAAACCTCACGCGAACCCCTTCATCATTGAGATTTTAACCGAATGATACATAGTGAAAAGGGGCCTGAATGACACTAGGAGCTCGGTCAATCTGATCACTGACTCAGTACTAAAACGGTTGAACGTCCACCACACCAGAATTCAACCGGGAGCAAACCCATTAGTAGGAATCGGAGGCTAGCTCATCCCGTCAACAGGATAAATCACCTTGGAGGTGGAGGTGGGAGACAAGGAAGTAACCTTGAGAGGGGAGGTTCATTTTGTCATCGCCAACATTGGAGTTGGTTACAATATGATATTGGGACGTTCATTCATAATCGAGTCGAGAGCCATAATCTGTATGGAATACCTAACCCTCCTAGTCCTAACCAAGAAAGGAACAGCGGTAGCATTGGGTGACCTACAGATAGCTAAGGAAGCTTATGTGGTATCCATCCAAACGAAAACTGCCTCTTTCGAGGCAGAGGAGCATGAAAGGGTAGAACTTGTAGGAGACTTGGATGTCCTGATCATAGCAGAAGGCAAAACACTCAAAATCGCCAAAGATTTGAAAGAAGAAGCAAAAGTTGCATTAGTAAAAGTGCTGAAAGAACAACAACACACATTCTCATGGTCACAAGAAGACATTAAAGGCATACGACCCGAAGTTATGTGTCACAGCCTGAATATTGACCCATCAGTCTTACCAGTCAAGCAAAAGAAGTGCAAGCATGCTCAAGAGAGACAGAGAGCAATCGAGGCAGAAATAAAAAGGCTACTGGAGATGGGACACATAAAAACGTGCAGTATCCCGAATGGCTAGTAAACATATTACTAGTGAAAAAGCCTAAATGTGTGTAGACTTTACAAATCTAAACAAAGCTTACCCCAAGGATAGTTACCCTATACCTAGCATTGATCAACTAGTAGATTCAATGGTTGGATTTGCAGTCTATTCCCTCCTAGACGCCAAGGCGGGATATCATCAGATACCAATGGACCCCAAGGACGAAGAGAAAACATCATTCATCACGCATGAGGGAATATACGGCTATAAAGTGATACCGTTTGGGCTCAAGAATGTCGGAGCCACCTGCCAAAGATTGGTAAATGAAATGTTTAAGGGACTGATAGGGGAAAGCATCACATTATATGTACACGACAAGGTTATAAAATGCAAGAACGAGACCAGCCACGCATCCGACATTGAGAAGGTGTTAAAAATCTTGCAGATATATCACCTCATGCTTAACCTAGAGAAATGCACTTTTGGGGTCAAAAGTGGTAAATTCTTAGGATTCCTCATTTCGGAAAGAGGAATAGAAGCCAACCTAGAGAAAATCGAGGCCATCATCAAAATGAAGCCACCTCAAACACTAAATGAAGTACAACGTCTCAATTGCTAGATTAATGCATTGAGACGGTTCATTTCTTTTTCTGCAAAAAGATGCCTGCCCTTTTACAAAGCGATAAAACAAGACAGAGCCTTCAAATGGGATAAATGTTACGACCTTGTAATCGAAAACCTAAAAGAATTTCTTGCTTCACCCCCATTTCTCAACCGCTCGGTTCATGATGAGTAACTATTTATATACTTTTCAAAAATAGATGAAGTACTCAGGGCGGTCTTAGTAAGAGAAGAAGACAATCAGCAACATCCCATCTATTACACAAGCAAAGTGCTGAAGAACACCGAACTAAGGTATCCCAAGATTGAGAAATTAGCCTTGGGCTTAATCTCAGCCTTAGTAAGACTCGGGCCCTACTTCCAAGCGCACTCCATTATAGTGTGAATGAGCTTTCTGCTAAAGAAAGTGCTCCAAAAACCTGAATGTCAGGCAGAATGGCATAATTGGCAGTAAGGCTCGGAGAATTTGACATCTAGTTAGAAGGAAGAGTAGCTTTGAAAGCGTAAGTTTTGGTTGACTTTGTGGTAGAATTCGTCGGGCTCAAACCAACAGAAGTGGTAAAGGCGGAACCATAGACAGTCTATGTTGATGGAGCCTCATCTAACGATGGAGTTGGCATTGGTGTATTAATAGAAGGCCCAAACCGGGTCTGCCTCACTTATGCTGCTAAACTTGCTTTCCCTGGTACCAACAATACCGCTAAGTATGAGGCCATGATCAAAGGACTGGAGCTAACTACGGAGTTGGCCCCCAATAGGGTAATCATCCACATGTTTGGTTTCCAACCAAATCAATAGAAACTTTGAGATAAAAGAGGGAAGCAGGGTCAAATATCTGCACAAAGTACAGAGCTTGATAGAAGGCCTAGAAAAGAAGGGAACCGCATGGAAAATTGAGCATATCCCTTGAATGCAAAATGAGATAGCAGATGAGTTAGTAAAATCTGCCTCAAATCTAGAGGGTTGTAGCAAAAAAGGCAGCCTCTATGAAGTTCTTGTTCACCCTAGCTGTGAAGAAGAGAAAACACTTTGCTTCGAGGAAGACATAAATGACTGGCGCCGCCCCATCATGGCCTACCTCGGAGAAGGCCGGTTCCCCAACGATAGCGAGGAAGCATCTAAAATAGTATGAAAATCCATGAGATATTCCCTTGTAAACGATGACCTTTATAGAAGATCCTATGCATACGCCTAGAAAAAATGCATCACCCCAGCCCAAGGAAGGAATATCTTGGCAGAAATACACGAAGGGATATGTGGATCCCATCAGGAGGCCTCCACCCTATTACGAAGAGACAGTCTAGCCGACTACTATTTGGAAACGGTTGAGGTAGATACGACAGAGTACGTCTAGAATTACCACCCATGCCAAGTACATGCCAAGAAGAGCCACATACCCCAAGCCGCCCAACGACCGCTCATAACCACTTGGCCCTTTTCAAAATGGGGATTTGACATAGCGGGACCTTTACCAATGGTCAATGGACAAAGGAAGTTTGTGATTTTGGCAATCGACCACTTCACTAAATGAGTTCGAAGCAGTCGCAGTTAACACCATCACTCTAGAGAAGGTCATCGATTTCATTTGGAGAACATCATTACAAGATTCGGAATTCCAAGGAAAATTGTGGCGGATAATGGTACACAATTCATATCAAAGAAGTTTGTGGAATTTTGCCAAGGGCTGGAAATTAAGAACCACTACTCCTTTGTGGCGCACCCCTAGATACATGGCCAGATGGATGTCACAAATAGATTGCTAGGGGAAGGGCTTAAAAAACACCTCGGAAGAGGAAACAAAGGCAAAGGCAAACTTAGAGCAAATTGGGAAGGACCATATAAGATGGAGGAAGTCTTAGGTTAAGCCACATACCACCTCAACAATATCAACAATAAAGATTTACCAAGAACGTGGAATATCTCAAACTTGAGACCATACTACAAGACCACAAACGGTTAGGGAAACAGGCATCCGCACTCTTTTCCTCCCCTTGGATTTTTTCCCACTGGCTTTTTTCCTTGGGAAGGTTTTTAACGAGCCGACGTCCCCTACACCTAGAACTGGCTTACAAAGCACCGGATTGTAATCATTTGTAATCTCTTCAAAATACAAATAAATAAGAGGGCTCATGATTGTTTCTTTTATTTCTCCTCTTGGTAACCTTAGATATTTTAATTGAACCTTGGATTTTATCTGAGTAAATTCCCTCGAGGCGAGCAATAATTATAAACCTTGGATTTAATCTGAGTAAAATTCCATTGAGGCGATAACCATTATAAAAACCTTAGATAATTCTAAGTAAATTCTCTTTGAAGTGATGCGTTATATTATCACTAATTAAACCTTAGATAATTCTAAGTAAATTCTCTTTGAGGCGATGCGTTAAATTATCATTAATTAAACCTTAGATAATTCTAAGTAAAATCTCTTTGAGGTAATGCGTTATATCATTAATTAAACCTTAGGTAATTCTAAGTAAAATCTCTTTGAGGAGATGCGTTATATCATTAATTAAACCTTAGATAATTCAAAGTAAAATCTCTTTGAGGCGATGTGTTTTATCATTAGTTAAACCTTGGGTAAATCTAAACGAGATTTCCTTGAGGTGGATACTCATTTTACTAGAACATTAGAAAAGTTTATTTGAGATTCCCTCAAAATGGGTAATCATCATACAAAGGCCCTCTTGAGATGAGCAATAATCAAACGAGAATATAAAAAGTGGTAAAAAATACAAAGGCATTTCATTAAGCAAAACATTGTTTAATTGCAAATTGCTTACAGAAAGCGGCAAAAAAAATACAAAAATCCTATTCTACGTCTGGTTTTCCCCACCCGAAAGAGTCTGGATGTCACCAACATTTATCACAGTCTCAGGAGAACTATCAGGTACCTCCTCAAAAGTAGGAAACGACACATTATGGACGATGTCATCCTCTAACTCTAGCCAATGAGCACGGACCACCTCAATAAGGCGAGCTCCAAACATCCTCGCCATTTTCACCATCTTCCCCACAACATCGCCCAGCTCGATGTCCCTTTCCTTTATCTCTTTCTTAAGGGCACCAACCTCCTCCTGAACATAGGAAAAGTCATTCTCCAAGCCGGTGTTGCACGGGAGAAGCACTTCATGGGCATCACACAACTGCTCTAGCTCCTCGACGATCTCATTTTACTTGGAGGCCTCTTCAAGCGTCGCATCCCTAGCCATCACCACCTCGGCCTCTCTCTACTTGCACATCACCACCTCCTTTTAGCCACCTGGAGATCTGCCCTCGCCACTTGAAGCTCAACCTTCACCTTGGCATGGTTAGAAGATCTCCGATGCATCTTCGCACATCTGGACATAACATGCAAAGTTCATAGAATAGTCAACGGCTAAAATAGAAATAACTTAAAAGAGAGAAAACACTTACATCAGAAAGTTGGTCCACTATCGTTCCAGTCATACAAGTGTTGGGCCCTCTTTGTAAGCCTCCTTCTCACGGGGCAAGGGGAGCACGTGGCGGAACACCAATTGCACTTGCGGATTGGTAATTCTACCTTGAGGGTTGGCCAACTCTAGGAAGCTCTCTTTGAAGAGGGTGGCCGGTGAGGTAGTCGTTTTAGGCGTGGCTTAGTGCTGGCTCGAGCAAGGTGCAACTTGGCTCTACATGGTAAAATATTTTAGGAATGAGTATTTCAGCAAGCTTAGTTCTACACAGCTTAGAAAAATATTTCAGTGAGCTTACCTCTCTTGCCTTCTTAGGAGTAGTGTCAGTGGAAGTGTCGACTTTCTCCACAGTCGGAGCATCCTCCCTTTCTCTTTTCCGGATCACAATCATCTTAAGCAGGATGGCATTAGAGACATCATCCTTGGTAAGGTCAATTTGCTCCGCCTCTTTCCTTTTATTCTTCCACGTCAGGTCCTTAGTACCTTTAGCTAATGTTTGTTAAGAGAAGCGTTCAGGCGAGATGATGACATCCTGAAAAAGTAATAAATTAGAAAGTAAGCTTACCAGGAATGTTGATTTTTCTATCATAATAGGCAAAATCGAGGCCGTCCCATTTGATGACTTTGATGTTATTTAAATAAGCCTAGGCAATCATCGTTCTTACTCTACCCTACTAAAGATCTCGATACGGGAATCCGGCGCGAGCCCTCTTAAGGGCAATGCCTAGGGAACATCCTCCCTCCATCGAGTTAGGAAGGGGGGATATGCTGAATCTACTTTTATATAGAAATAAAATTGCTTGAAATTTTAGACCAATTGCGATCGATCCAAAAAGAAAAAGAAACCGTCCTGATGGCTAAAGTGAAGGTGATCCTCTGACACCTTCTGCCTCATAGACACCATTCGATGAAAGAAAGTGGAGTCAAAATTAAGCTCGAGGCCGTGACACAATTGGTAGTGGCCCACTATGTCCGACCAATAGTTTGGATGTATTTAAGCCGGACATATGCCCAATCGGTTAAAAGTCGAGCTATCTCCTCAGGCAACAGGTAAGTAAAGCTGGCCCAAACTTGTTCCATGTATATTCTAAAATAGCCCTTTGGAGGGGTATGGACTCGCTCGTGTTGAGCCATCAGTAAACACAGCTTTCTAATCAACCATTTGCGCACTTGAGCCTCAAAATAAATGTCCACTTCATGGGAGATGGACACCATGTTTTCTATTCGAGGTGTAAGGCCCTTAGCATGGCTCCTTCACGCCCGCCTGAGAGCTTACACCATCTGCGCCCACTTCCACTTCGGGACACCTTGAGGATGTGATGTCCTGGTCTAGATCAACCCCATCCGTTGAGCTATCACAACCCTCGTACTCATCCACGGCCTTGATTAATGATTCATCTGAGTCAACTAACGGCCATTGTTCAGAGGGAGGTTCTTGGTCAGTCATTTTTCTACATGCCATTCATTTAGTCCTAATAAAGGGGCATTGGTTAGTTCCATTGATGGTTGTTAGCTGGGGTAAATGGCGGTCCAATTCTAAATTAAGCTTTGTTAGACGATGAAAGGCCCTAGTAAATGCAGCATCGCCACTGGAACTACTAGAGGAACTCATCCTAAATGAATAGCGAAGCATAATATCGTAGTTTTAAAATGGCACCGCCTCGAAGAAGCCCGCTCCAATTTGCGGATCTTCCATACGAAAGGTGGCCTAACTTAAATTATAGGCCTAAGTGTGGACTTTACACCCTAAAATGCGACCTGGCACACATAGGGATTTTGTCCTCTGATTACCACCGCCAACGGCGGTCCATCAGTGAAAAATGGCCAAAAACTACCAATTTAAGGGATTTTCTGATGGCATTTTCATATCCTAAAGGCCACAGTAGGTAAAACTCCAATTTTACTTAAGCTTAAGTTGGTATGAAGCAACTATGAGACCCCTAACAAGAACCACATCAGTGGGAAAACATAAAAAACATCGGAATCATGGCATGAAGTCCTAATCAAGCATCAATTCTAATCATGGTAGGAAAAAAAATTCTAAGTTACTCTAAATAGCGCTAAATCAGTAAAACCAAGTTGCATGCTTACTTGAGATTGTGACTAGAAGAGTAGCTTGGTCAGAAAATGTGGTTGCAGAGGTCGCCGGACTAGAATTGGAGGAAAATCTTCAGAGGGAAATGCTAGTGAGATGAAGGATTGTAGAAAAGGTAAAAGAGGAAAATGGGAAAGAGGCACATTTATAAAGGTTTTGAATTTGAAAAGACACGGATGATTCTAGTAAGACACGTGGCACAATCGAATAAGGGGATACGTTTTACGAAGCGTTCTAATAGCTGGCAGCAGAATCGCAATAACCAAGTGTTTCATTTCAGCCGGTGCCACAATCAAGACGGTACACGCTTTACAAAGCTTCTCCAACTTATGAGGGGACTTTTGATAAGAGACCATATTTTTTAGATACGCCTCATTATCAAGATCATATCAGATGGCCCATTTATTGAGCCATGCTCCTTCTGAATAAGAGAAGGCCCGCCTTGAATGCCTCTCAGCATGAATTCATTCGCCCAATGTCACCACCATCTCGAAGATTGAGGCGACGTCACTAAGCTAGAAGAAACGGTCAAATGGGCAACAACCCACTCCCTAGAAATGCGGAGCATATAAGGGTTCGACCCAGTCTTCCTTGATTTTAGGGATCATGATCCCGTTTTGAAAAAGTCTAACACCACAATTTGGGGGATCTTGCAGAGTCTATAAATAGGAAGAAATCTGCCATAAAAAAGGTTAATCACATTCTTGACTCTCATCTCTAATACATTATTCATAAACAAAAACCCTTCATATTCACTGACTTAAGCATTGGAGGCTCCCCCGGGGACAAAGCCCTTACTATTTTGTAGGATTAGCTTCTTACGATCCACTCTACATTTTCTAAAGTTCTTCAAGCGGTCAGGCAATATCTATTTTTAGGAACTTTCATACTATATACTTAAATATTTAGGTAAAAAATGCATAGGTGAGATTTAGACATGTATATAAGATTTAAGTTAATTTCCATGTATTAAAAATAATTTTTTTTAAAAAGATATTGTTTATGGGTCAATGGACTGAACTTAAGAATAACTTTGAAAGCCCATCCGAACCCAGTCCAAGCTTTGAAGTTCTAAATTGTGAGTCGGGCTAGCGTACATTTATATATGGGCTATTTTTTTATTTGTCATATTTTCTCATAAAATTTTGGCTATACAAATCTTTAATTTCGCAAATCTCAATAATAAAAATATTTTTCTTTATATACATGGAAAGGAGAAACATTTTTTCCTTTTACCATTTTCAAGTGGACTTTGCCAACCCTTATAATTATTTTTTCTCTCTTATTTATTTTGAATTTTGCAACTTCAAACGTTTATATCTCACAAACCGTTGATTTTTTCGAATCGATGGTTTGATATTTTTTTGTATTAATTTTATCTTAAAAATGAAATGCACTTTTATTTTTTTCAAAAAATAAAATAATGTTTCGCAATCTTATATAATGTATAATTGTGGTATAATGCCATTTTTTACTTTTTTTTATGAAAGCGTTACACATGGTATAAAATTGTATAATGTATTTATATAGATTTTTTTCTCTTTTATGTTCATAACACTACCAGTTTCCTCATAAAATCATGACATGAAAACCTTAAGCCTAATATGAAAGCTCTTATACATGCTATAATAGTTGTTATGTTTACAATAAGATTCACTTTCTTGTAAAAAAATAATTTATTGTAATCTTATACATGATATAATAATTGTATAATAACCGTTTTTACTGCTTTTTCATGAATGTATTATATGTGATATAAGAGTGGTATAAGTTATTCTATATAGTTATTTCTAAAATACATTATATCACTCTTATACATTGTATAACGCTTTCATGAAAAATTATTAATTTTATTATACAACAATTATACTATGTATTATGGCTACGATAAATTGTTTATTTTTTCGAAAAAATTTAAAAGTGTATGTCATTTTAAAGATAAAATAAGATGAAAAAAATATTTCAAAGGGTCAATTAAAAAAATCAATGGTTTGTGAGATATAGAGGTTTGAAGTTGCGAAATTCAAATTAAATAGGAGAGATACAGTAGTTACAAGGAAAAAATGGTAAAAGCAAAAATAGAATATAATAAAATGACAAAGTGAATATTAATTCCTCCATATTATAAAAGTAATAAAATCTAATTTTTTTTGGTATATCGTTAAATTACCCTTTATATATTTGATCAAAAGTTTGACAAAACCTAATCCAACCCGTCTTATAATAACCAGCATAAGTAGCTTATTATGGATTGAGCCAAGTTGGGCTTGAAAATATTGCTTTTTCACCTAAAACGAGTCTAAAATAAAATTCATTTAACAAAAAAATTGATAACGGCAGTACTTTTGTCAAGAGACTTGGACAAATTATGGTTTGCAGTCAATCTAAGTCAT
>CATIWQ010132228.1:0-13456 GCA_949673415.1 Euphorbia schlechtendalii | reverse complement strand
TAGAAGTCATCCTGGCAAGGCTCCAATGATTGAAGAAGATGATGAAGATGAAGAAGATGGAGCTCTGGAAGATTGGAAGATGAGTATGTTGCAAAAATTTGACAATTGCCAAGCGGAACTTGGGGTAATGAAAAAAGACATAAAGATTCTAAAGAAGAGTAATAAATTGATGCTTTGAAAATTACTGTCTTTCTTCAGAAAACAAAATTGTAAATTTACTCCTAGTCCCCCGGATTCTTTCTTTTTCAAAATTTTAAACTATTTAGTTGTTTTTTTTATGTTTTTCATTTTTAGTAAAATCTCTCACAATGAGGACATTGTGTTCTTTAGTGTGGTGGGGCATTTGTAAAAGTTCCAAAAATCCAAAAAAGTCGAATAAAATCAAAAATTAAAGAATGAAAGTTTTCTTGATTTTGTGATATTTATACATTATTTATACCTATACTATACTAACATATGTTCCAAGGTTATTGTGAGTGTTAGTCATTACAAGTTTAATGTTAGTGCGAATTTCGAACAAAATTTTACTTTGAGTTTGAGCACACATTTAGAGTGTGAGCGCTTTTAGCACAAAATTTAGCATTTGGCAAGGATGAGTGGTGAGTAACATTCCAAAGCAACATTCCAAGCAAGTTTCGATATATTTCAATGCAACATGAATTAGTATAAGTTATATAATTTTAGTTTACTGCTACCGATAAGTTTTAAATAGAGTAATATCTAGTAGTGTTCTTACTATGAGTTTTATATGCTATTCTCGAATGCATCCTATAAGTATTGAGTGTGTTTAAAGTGTTGGAAAACTATAGCCATAATACATTGAAAGTGATCAATAAAGGATGAGGGTATTAAGAGAGAAAAATCAAAAGAAAGAGAGGATAACCAATGAGAGCAGAAACTACAACCATTCAATGAGTGAAAAAAGAAAAAGTAGCATAGCATGAAAAATGGGTGCAAAGTACAAATCTTTACTTCAAAAACATATGCTTAAAAGAAAAAAATGAGAGAAAGTGGTATGGAGCATAAAATGCAACCACTAAAAAAAGGGGAGAGTGGTATGGAGCTAAAATGCAACCACTAAGAATGTTTAGCATCCTAGGTTACCTAAAAATGCCTTGAGATCAATCTTTTCAAAGTTTTCTCCCTTTGTCCTTTATACTTTATACTATTCTTGAGAGAAGTAAATATTCGAGCGAGCATATAACGCTTATACGAAGACGCGATTTGATTAGCTCTCCGTTAAGAGCAAAGGTATGCAAATGGACTATATAAATTGCACATTACTAATTTGTGGGAAATTTTGTTACTTAACTTGAATCTTATACAACATGAGAATGTGGTACTCATTATTATAGTCTTTCGCCAAATGAGGTATGAACTTAAATTACTATCTTATACACTTTTGTTGTGTTTACCTTGAGGACAAGGCAAAAGTTAAGTGTGGGGGTGTGATAAGTGTATAATTACACTTATTATCATGATATTTTTACTTATAAAATGATATGGTTTAAGTTCATTTTTACTTCATATAAAAGATTTCACGTGTATGTAGTTATTTTTTATGCCAGCGCAGAAACTTGGTGAATCTTGGGAGTAAAATGTTCAAAGATGGAATTCTATGTATAAAGAGTGAAAAAGGTGCAAAAGATGCATGGAATACAAGGAATTGACTTAGGATCGAAGTTGTCAAAGATCGGCAAAGTTGCAAAGAAAAATCATGAAGAAAAACACATGTCACGATTATACACCCATTCGCGGTCGTGACTTGTCATTCTTCACAAATAGAAAGTTACCAACCATTGTTCAAGATTGCAACATGTATATTGTGCTTGCGACTTGTGATGGTTTTTGGTAAACTCTTCTCAACTTTCAACCATCGGATAAGAATGATCAAGTGCCATCAACTGTTAGACAAAAAGACACCTTTTGGAAGATCTCCAATCACAAAAAGTTGCCTTTCCATTGAAGATGAGGATGAAACCTTACATCCAATCACATTGAAATGATGCAACCCTTAGCCAATGGACACAACTCTTCATTTGGATAAACGGTACCCTTCGCACTTTATAAATAGATTCCTAAACTAACCAATTTCATGTGTGATATTGTTGATGCATATGAAGAATGCGTGTATGCATATATAGAGAGTGAAAATTGTATAGATTTCATTACATTCAAAGTGTTAGTGAGAAAAATGAATAAGTGATTCAATTCTTATTTCAATCACTAGATTACTCCACAAATTCATGTGATTGTTGTATGAGTGTAATTGCAAAGCACTTATCAATAAAAGTTTCTGTTCTTCAACATTCATTTATTCGATACTCATAAAGAATAGCATCCTAGCGGAGATTCTGTATGAGTTGAAACAAAATTCAAAGTAGACGTAGGAATTGCGGGAGTTGGCGACTTCCATTAAAAGAATGGATACGGTTTGATCAACTTTAGCTTTCACTTGCATACCTTACAACTTTACTTTATTTTCTACTTATACTTTCTATTTCAAAATTTATGATATGTCTATGTGTCGTTATGAGTATTTCATCATATGTCATTTATATTAATGAAGTTATATGCTTTCAACTTAACTTTATGAGTAGTTTCGGGGTTAACAAGATTGTGTATAATCACTGGATCTTTGATTATAATGCTGTTTAGTGAGCTAACATTTTTGGAGTGGTAACTTGCTAAATATGGCTATGTGAATGCGACCCATACTAAGCATAGTATTATTGTTATCTAGGTTTTTATAAGTGTCATAGTTCATTTACCCTAGATTTAGAAAAGTCATTTCATGTGTTTCTCTGAGGTGAATTATTGAATATTTGGGCGTCTAGAACAGTGTTTGTTAAAATTATCTAGTGTATTAAATATTCTTGATGATTTTGCATGTTTTTCTCTACTATACTTCTTCTTAGGGAATATCTATATAGTTTACATCTTCTTTAATCTATTCATGCATCTGTCTAAACATCAGTCTACCATCCAAACCCTACAATTTATCTTATTTCTTTTATTTTGTAATTCTAGTTGGTCCTTAGAACCGAATTCTTTCCCCGTAGAATCCATATCTTTTAAAACTACATCGAAACTGTATACTTGCAGTTATCATCATTTTTCTATTTGATAAGTGGTACTGACAACACTTGTTCATATTTAGAACTTTTATATTATCAATAGAAAAGTGGTGAACAAGTTTTTGGCACCGTTACCGGGGATAAGTCTTTCGGAATGAGTATAGCCAAAATCTTTCAAACTGTGACCTCATAGGATCATCATGTATAGAGCCGCTAGAGGTTAACCTAAACTTGGTTTTCCATCCAGGAACCTTTAGGCTCAGTTTTCCACATCGATATGGAACCCGATAACTCTAGACGATCAAATGGGCTTTCTAGAAAAGGCATATGATCTCCTGATACTTGGAAAGTCACATGCTCATGACTTGATCTGGTTTTGTAGTAGTAACCAATATAATGAACTCCTTCCAATAGATTAAGTACCATCCAATTTATTGAGCTCTAATTAAGTGTCAGCTCATGTAATAACCGTAGCTATCCTAAAATTAGACTTACTCATGAAGAACACCACTTTCCATTACATATCAATATTGACTAGAAACCCATTCTATCAATCTTATACACTTATCAACGGTTTATGAGTGTGTCACTTCAATAAGGGGCCCTAAGGTACATCTCCCATTATATCACTATATCAGGAGCCATGGATCCCATCTTGACTACTCGGCTTACTAACATGTGATCATCACTATACCCATAATCACCCATATCATCCTGATTTCCAGGGTATGAATAAGTATGACCCAGAGTATAAAAACTCCTACACAAGGTAACTAGTATCTCAGTTCTGAGGATACTTATACTGCTACTACAATAAAACATGACACCAACACATGCATATAGTTATTTTTAAGTGTCTTTCTTATAGCAGTCTCTAATGTATTACCAGAATCCATTCATGTGTTAACTCAAGGTACCACCTTAAGCTAATGAGATTGGCTGCTTGGATCTAATCCAAGGAGTAAGCCTACACGTGCTAATCTGTCTGTTCCATTGATGTCTAGTCTCAGTGAAACTATGACTAGGGATATTTAGACTATTCATGGTAACATGTATGTGCAGTTCTCACACCACATAGCTCCCACTATATCCTCACACTTTTATGCTATGAAGTAGTCATGGACTTTATCTTATCAATGCACATATATATAATACTATACATATATGATACTAGTGAAATACATAAATAAATTAAAAACACTAATGAACAACAAAGATGTCATAACTATTATTAATAATAATCCGAAACCGTTTGTACCTTATAACTAATTAAGACATATCACCCTAATTGCCTCTAGGGCATACATCATGTCTAACAAATAATGGTCTTACAATTCATAAGAAGCTCAATACCTTGGTAGATCGAATCAATGAACTTCAAGAAAGTGTACAACATTTGGTGGATATTAGAGAGCATGATGCACATGATATATATTACACAGCAAGGACTATATATCTAATGTGTCCAAGAACTATTGAAATGGAAGCCAAATTGAAGATAGCTCTATCTAGAACTGGTTTTAAAGGACTTATGCAGTGCTTTCAACGGTTTGCTTGCAAACGATTTGACCAAATTGTTATCTCACAAGGTGTCATCATCTATTGCTATAAGAGTTAAATAAGCAAGAAGTTCTCTCAACACAAGGGAAAGAGTAGCTTGAGCAAGAGATATCACCAGCCATCATTGGGAAGCAAGAGGATTTTCAAACTGTAACCGACTCCTTCAATGCAAGTCTTAATTAGATTGGGATGGAACAAATATCAAAGGGGGGAGAAAGTAGGTGAAGATGCTTGCAAAATAGCCTAACATCACAGAGAAAATATTCAACCAAGGTCGCAACGTCCACCGGATCACCAGCATAAACAACAACATCATCATCAACAACAACATCAACAACATTCTAGAGGTGGAGACTCATTTTTGAACATCAACCTAATCCGCATGATCTAAAGACTCGTAGATAGCTCTTAGAATAAAAACATTAGAATAGCATAGAATTGTATATAGGAAACTTTTCTGTATACTGACTAAGTTAATTTTTACAAAAAATACTACAAGTTTTATCAAAAGTTATGAGCTTCTTAACTTGTTACATTTGTGTTATTCTTGCATTTAAATTCTTGCAAGAATTAACCAAGACCATCTAAAAAGGAGAAGCTGAGTAAGACAAAGTCCCAAGATAAAGAAAAGTTCTCCAAATATGGGGGAGATGATGTTGATTGAAGGAAATCCATTGAGTATGGGGGAGTTTAAACTGACTGGAGTTCACTCACCATGGAGGAGTCTTACATCACTTATCAGGCATCCCTATATCTATAAACTATTTATCTGATTATTTTCTTCTACTACCTAGTTTGTTTCTATTCTTAAATGGGGGAGATTGTTGAACCCAAGTTAATAGTACTTCATAGTACTTAAAACTTTTGAAAATATCAAACTCATTAGGATAGTGAAATGAAGTAGGTACTTAGTAGAATCTTGATTAGGCAAGTTTTACTTGAGTTTTTTTAAAGAAAATGAACTTAGTTTTACTGAGTTCTAATTAAGTTATGGCTTAAAGTAGGAAAAGTTATGTGTTGAGTACTCTATAGTTTATGTGATATAACTATGAATGTGATGAGTACCTTATACTGTTTAAAATACTCAGTATAAATGAGATGCTTAGAACATTATGACACTTATGCATTTAACGTTGTTTGTAAAGAAAAATATTCCCTTTGATGCTTTTCAGGTAAAAAGTTTTGAAATCAAAATGGATATTCCTATGGTACTCACTTCCAAAAGGTGTCAGTATGGAATGTTGGAGATTCCTCACAAGCGTTCAAGGTAAAAAGGCATCTTTTGGCATGCATCGTTTTTAGTGTCTTCGCGTAACTCTACAACATCAATAAGTCAACTAATTGTAGGCTTCCACATTGAATCTTGTGCGCTCCTCTCTTAAACGAATTTACTTAAAGAAACAAGTTTTGATACATCAATGATTAGCGATTTAATCATGCACTTTAACATTCAAAATCGATGTCTCTCAACGCTACAGAATCTATTTCAAACAAATAGATTTGAAAGCTATTAAGAGAAGAGATTTTGAAGAACAAGTCAAGATGAGAAGTTTGTAATGGCTATTTCTAGCATCCATAACTATAAATAGAAGATTGGTGAATCAACTCAAATTTCTTACGAGTTAAAAACTTTGTTCAAGCAATCACATCATTTAAAAATTCTAAATTCAAGCAATCAAAAGCAAACACTCAGTTTTCCATCTATTTGTAAGAGAAAATCATATTATCTTAGAGTCTAGCTACGCTTAAACAATTTAAAAGGATTCAATGCTTTTTATAATTTTTAATCCTTTGTTCTTAATTCTTCTATAAAATCTGTGAGTCAGTTTTAGGAAGGGTACTTAAAACTGAGTATTGAGTGGTAGCTTGAAAGGATAGTACTTTTTGTGAGTGTCTACACACTGTAAAGGCTTCTCTGCCTATTGATGGAAAGAAATCACTAGTGGACTAAAGCTTGGAAAGGAATCCGGGGACTAGAAGTAGGGTAGGGGCTGAACTAGGATAAATTTGAGGTGTAATCTTTCCTTAACTCTTTATATTACCTTAAGTCTTTTTCTCATTACTTCATCTCTTACTTTCATATAAATTGCTTGAAAACCAATCTAAGCTGAGTAAGATTACTCGGCACAAATTGAATGTAATCTAAGTTAGTGAAGTTGAGCAGTTTACAATTTTTAGACCAAAAGTGCACTCAGCATAGCTCAATAAACACACATCTAAAAACAACTTGGATTAATTTTTAAAAACTTTAAAGTACCAAGAATATTTGCATTCACCCCCCTTTGCATGATTATTAAAGCTAAAGCGGACCAATAAACATCAATTAACAACTTCCATTGTGCGCTGGATGTTTATTAATTCAGAAGGATATCAGGTTGTAAAATAGCACAAGAGATATGGAAGAAGCTTAAGGTCACTTATGTGACTGACAAGGTGAAAGAGACTAAGATCAACATAATGATTTGAGAGTATGAGCTTTTCCAAATGGAGCATTATGAAAGTATTCAAAGCATAAACAAACTCTTTCTGAACATCATTAATGAGCTGAAGAGAATTGGAAAGGGCTACATAAAAGATGATTTGGTCAAGAAAATCTTGAGAATTCTCACCAAAGAGTGGGATGCCAAGAAGAATGCAATTGATGAAGTTTATAATCTCAAAACTTACAAAATTGATAAACCAATGGGGACTCTACTCAATCAAGAAATGTTCTTAAAGAAATATGATGAGGAAAAAAAGAAGAATAATGCAAGAAAAAAAGAATTTAAGGCTATTATTAAGAAAGCTAACTTGTCCAACGATGAAGATGAAGCTTACTCTTAAGAGGACATGGCATTGCTGACTAGAAAATTCAAGCACTTCATAAAGATAGATGGAAAGTTTAGAAAGAATTTCTCTAAACAAAAGATAAGAAAGGACAAAAATGAAAAGTTCAAGAAAGAATACTGTGAGCGGACAACGTTCTTGGAGGTCTCGCGCGGACGCCGCGAGGCGCCAGCCCCGTGAGATGAGGTGTGGGGTTTTTGAAAATAATTGATTTTGGGCCCTTGGAAGAGCGCGTTGGAAAAGAGTTTCCCTTATGGGAATCCATGGTTTATGCTTGAAAAATAAATGGGTTCCAAGTACAAAAGACTCGAGATCAGAATCTCTAGTCTGTGTTACAGAGTAGCCACCCAGATCAGCTCTTCTGGGAAATTTCGGTACAGCTTAGATCTGTATGCCTAATCCATACAACAAAGTAGAGATTCAGGTCTGGGATGAGTTACCTATTTCGACGTCATTTGAGTTAAATTACACTATGAATGAGAAACCACGTTTATAATATTCGAGCTTAAACTAGATGTTTTCAATTTATGTTCATCGCGTATGCATAAAACAGTAAATAAATAATGTAAAGCATTAAATAAATGTAGAAAAAGTAAATTAATAAATTACGAAAATCGGGGGATACAATCGCCCGCCTAATCTATTAATTACAATCCCAAAAATGATTAAAATGCGATATCCAAAGGAAATTAAATCCTAGGCATACATCTAACATGCATCCACAAAGGTTAGCGCGAGGTATATCACATATGTTCAATTTTGATTTTAGCGAGGCCCGTGTGGCCTAATTAAAACACTGATAGTTCAAAGTTGTTATTTGGAATAAAAATGGTTCATTATTATTTACACGTATGTTGGTCGATTTTATTAGTGAAAATGACCGCATGGTAAAATGGTGTGGACGGTTATCCAGGAATATGTTCTATTCCCATCATTGGGGGTGACCTAGAAAAAACATTTAGGAATTTAAAACTAGGCCAAAAATGCTTAATATGGTCATCATTCGGATTAACAACGGTGACGACGTCATTCACAACGTTATCGACTTCCCTATGACGGGCGATATCGATATAAATGGCCTAAAGCACTTTCGTTGCTGCTCTGAACTTTAATTAACATATTAATACATTAATAAATCATATATAAATAAAAAATAATCACAAATTAGAGTTTTGTTACCCCAATGATGCATTTCCAGACTCAAGATGGTCTCAACGGGTCATTCCGGGCTTAAACGGTTCGAAATGGAGCGAAACGAAGTAAAAATGCATTCTTCCAACACTGACATCGTTAACGGCATCATGTGATATTGTTTAATGGTATCTAATGATATCGTTAACTATATCGATTCTCCAGACCTGTAGCAACCATGCAAAAACAGCAGAACACAGCAAAAACCATACTCTAAATTTCAAATGACCATAACTTTTGCTATACTTAACGGATTTTGATGATCTTTATCATTCCAGAAATCTCAAGATGTGTAGAATACGTTAATGTAAATAAAATTGCAAACCAGATATAATATCATACGGAAAATAGCAAAAGACAGAATGGTGCGCAGAAAACGATAATAACCAAAACCAAAACGAAACTTCAAAACGAAAAGATTGTAAATGTAAGCACGACTCTAGGAACTCAGAGGCTTACCCAGTATCTATGAATCCACTTTGATTGGTCCATGAAAACACCCGAAAAGTCCTCCTCGTTTCTTTGGTTTGGTTTTGCTGATTTTTGGCAGAAATGGAGAGTAAAAATCTCCTTTGGTGGGAAGGCTGAAACTTCCGGGATTTGGTTTGTGAGATGAGAAAGGGAAGAACAAGAGTTACTTCCTCCCTTAGGTTTAGATCATAGAAGTGCTCTAAAATCTCAAAGTTTTATTTGATTTTTTTGTGTTTTGTGTTTTTGGGATTTGTTGGTTGTTTTTTACCAGGATTTTGTTGGGATTGGGAGCCTTTTTTTCTCTAGAAAGTAGCCTCTCCTCTGCTGAATTTCATCCTCCTTTTGCTACTGAATGCTCTCCCCCTTTTTTGTTGAATATTCAGCCCTTATGGGCTCCCTTCAATCCAAAAGTCTTCTTCTTTATCAAAGTGGGTCACCCCCCAAATTTATCTCATTGTCCCATTTTTCCACCCATCATTGTTAGCAGCCAGTTGACAAGCTATTTGGAGGGAAAAAGTCTGGAGTTATGGGTGAGAATTGATTTTTTGTTGAATAATACGAGACCTGCCTTTTCTGTCTATCTGTAAGCTCGATATCGTTAACGATAACGAGAGATATCGTTAACGACGTCTACATATATCATCAATGATGTTTATAGATATCGTTAACGATGTCAATCAAAGTAGTGGGCTTTTCTTAGTTTGGGCTTTCTAAAGGGAAAGAAGGCCCAAAGAAATAAGGTAGATGATTTTCGGATGATTTCGGGACCCTGCAAAATGTTAAATGCTAACAAGGGAAAAATTATAGCTTCATCATCGAACTCGCAAGTCGGGTGTTAAAATCCCGTTGCTCACAGGCTGCCCCTCGTGGGATCACTGTTGATATGAGATCAGTATGGTCCCACAATTGAAAGAGCAGCGGGGTTTAGAGGTAATATCTACCCAGTCGCGGTTGGCACTCTTTGGGGATGATGGCTGGAAGCTTTCATCATAGTGCGGCGTCTTTCAGGGATTGGTCTCTTGATGCCCCTTGTGAATTGCCCGTTTGGCAATTATTGCCCCTAGAGGTTGACCTTCGGTTGATTGATGCCACTAGAACCTTTGGGGAGAGATATTGACCGTGTGTCTCCGTTCTTTCTGTTGATGTCCTATGTGTGGAGGCTGTGGTAAGCCTACTGACGAGGTGGATCGTAGGAAGTCTGCTAACCGTAAAAAGGTTGGGACAAGATGTGAACTTTAAAAAGTTCGAATGACTATAAAAAAGTCAAGATTTTGAACCGTAGAAGGTTCGGATGACTATAAAAAGTCAAGATTTTGAATCGTAGAGGTTCGGATGATTGTAAAAAGTCAGGGCTTGGGATCGTAGAAGGTTCAAATGACTGTAAATAGTCGGGGGTTTTTGAACTGTAAAAAGTTTGGATGATTGTAAAAAGTTAGGGGATGTGTACCGTAATAGGTCCGTTGATTGTAATAAGTTAGGAAAATGAGGACCGTAATAGGTCCGGTGACTGTAATAAGTTAGAAAATGAGGACCGTAATAGGTCCAGTGAGTATAATAAGTTAGGCAATGAGGACCGTAATAGGTCCGGTGACTGTAATAAGTCAGGAAATGAGGATGGTAATAGGTCTGGTGACTATAATAAATCATGAAAATGTGGACCATAATAGGTCCCTTGAAAGATGCAGACTATAATAAGTCCGGAAAGATGCGGACCATAATAGGTCCATGAAAGATGTGGACTATAATAAGTTCGAAAAGGTGCGGACCGTAATAGGTCCATGAAAGATTACGGACTCTAATAAGTCCATGAAAGATGTGGACTGTGGAAAGTCCGTTGGGGATGCGAACTGTAGAAAGTCTGCGGTGGATGCCCCTTGTGGGTTAAAGGGATACCTGCAAGAATGAGGAATTTTATTAGTAGATATATTTGACATATGTTTTAATTCCTTGATTGAGATTGCTGGAAGAAAACATTTTTGCCCCTTCAATCAAAAATTGAAACATAAGGGTCTTAATAAAGGCGGAAATTTGAGTTTGAGATTTCAGGGATGTCCCGATGACTGCTCCGTTGTTCTAGGAGGCTTCTATGATGTTGTAATACTGCATGAAGGAGGCCTAAGTAGGCTTGAATTGACTTTAGGCTTGAATGGGCCATCATATCGCTTGTAGGTTCCTCATGTGGAGGTTGATTATTCTTCTTGTCAGAATGGCGTTGCCTCAGTTTAGCAATCGCCTTGACCTGTTGGTGACATGATGCATATGCATGTATGAATGACTTTATGCATGAACAATATTCATCACATGATGCATGTTTATTTATTGTAGGCATTGTTGTGGACTCGTTCATTAAAGAGTCTTCCCTCGTGCTGGTGCATGACTACCCCTAGGGTTTATCTTGTTAGGGGTTCCATAATGACTTTCTCGAAGCGACGACCATGGGTTCGTTGAATCTGATTCAAGTTCAAAGTTTGGGCCTAATTTAAGGAAAGTTTGGATGAGTCGTTGATTTTGCACTGTGTTGGCGATGATATTTGGAAGCCATTTGCTTGAAGTGTTGATGGTATATAATGCCGTGCACGTACCGTTTTGAGAAGGAAATGATGCTTTTGAAATTGGTCTGGTTCTAAGTTTTGCATAGATCACCCTTGTGGGTTTTCAACCTATCGAACCTTGTCCTAATTTTTGCCTGGACCGCCCTTTCAGGTTTTCAATCCAGCAGACTTTTTTTTATTTCATTTTGTTTTTTGTTTTTTGTTTTTTTTTTTTTGTGTTTTTTTGGATGTTTACTTTTTTGTTTTTTTTATGATGTTTATTTGCGATATTCTACCATTGGCATGCAAGCAATCAAATTAAGCATATTCATAAAGAGTCAGCAAAAATGACAATTCATTGATGAACTTAACAGGGGTATAAATGTTTCAAATGATTTGACTCCTGCCATTGATTAGCCTTGTTAGGTTTTCTAACCAATGTGGTTCTCTCGATGTCCTAAGTTTTGCTTGAGCCGCCCTTTTTGGGTTTTCAACTCAGTGAACTATTCATTTTGTGTTTTGAAAGGAAGCCCTAATTTTTGCTCAACTAACCAAGTGTTTAATTGACAGGCTAAATACAAATTTATTTTGTGTTTGTATCGCTTTTCATCTATTTATTTCTTTCACCTATATGTGATAGCAATTTGTTTAAGTCTTGGTCAACTTGTCAAACCAATCGTTGTTGATGTCCACGACTTCAGTTGTGGTCTCGTTCAGCATTTCTGACCGATTGGTTGTTGCTCATGCCGTTTCGCTGGCTTGAGATGTACATGATGATGAGTCTTGATCATTGGCTTCTCCTTTGATGATGCTATAATTGCCCCACAAATAGTAGTGAGTTGTGTGAAGGAACTGTTGACGTGTTCAACGATTTGGCTCCTTTTTATCTTTAGTATTGAATTCCATTTGATTATCCCTTGAATGGTGGTGATTTGTGTGATGGAGTTGTTGACATGTTCAACGATCTGACTCCTTCTTTGTTGCATTGCATTGGTAGTTTGGAGTTTGTTGATGTATTCAATGATCTGACTCCTTCTTTGTGGCATTGTGCCAGTTGGTTGGTCTTGTGAATGGTGGCGATGGAGTTGTTGATGTGTTCAATGATCTGACTCCTCCTTTGTGGCATTGCTCCGGTTGTTTGATCCCAACTTTCTTGGTTGACATTTTTTACCTTATTATATCTCTGATCCTTTTGATCATGGGATGAGTCAGTGGACATTTCATGTTTGGAGATCTTTCCATTGACTTTCATCTTTGTATGATGAGGCAATTGCTATCACGCATTGTCTAAGTACATGTATTTGTCTCTCACTTTCTCTCAAGAGTCAAATCATTTGAATTTATTGTGGGGAATCCATTTATACCCAAATTAATTTCATGAATTGAAGTGTCATATGTGTTAAAACAATATGCATATGCTTAAGAGAATGTGTGATGTCATTGATAGAATATCAAGCAAATAAACAAAGTTCAATTTACAAATGAAAAGCCTTGTATGCAAAGTAGTTGAAAGCTAAATTATTATATAATCAAGCATGTGTTATTCTAGTGATCTTCAGATTCAAAGCGCTCCAGGGATTCGAAGTGCTCCATCCTATCTGCCTTCTCAAACACTTCTTGATAACTCTTGAAGGTGTTTGATCCAAATTTGTTCCTGTGTGATGGCAGTGCACCGTCCAGAAGCTTGGTGATTATCTCTGTTAGAGTTAAACGAGCATGAAGCCTGACCTGTGTGGCCATCCAACGCGTATAGTAAGATTTGAAGTTCTCACCCTGTTGCTGCCTTATAGCTTCTAGATG
>CATIWQ010132168.1:0-19747 GCA_949673415.1 Euphorbia schlechtendalii | reverse complement strand
GTGAGTTGAGTTTTTCTTCAGAATTCTCCTTGTAACTTCACCGATCTTTGACAGCTTCGATCCTAAGCCAAATCTTTAAGTTCCACGCATCTTTTTGTACCTTTTTCACTCTTTTTTCATAGAATTCCACTTTAGATCATTTTACTCTCAAGATTTACCTAATACCTGCATTTGTATAAAAAACAACTACATACCACGTGAAATCTTTTGTATGAAGTATAAAAATGTCTTAAACTATAGTATTTAGTGTATAAAATTAATATGATATTAAGTGTAATTATACACTTGTCAATATGACTGTAGTTTCCTAATAGATAACTGATGAAATGAGCACTATCTAGTAGTTAAACATGACCGGAGCACTATCTAGTAGTAACATGGTAGGAAAATGAACTTGAAAATCAAACAAAACAGAAGCAAATAACAACATGGTAAGAACATGGTATGGACATGGTAGGAAGTAAAAAAATGACAACTCTGGAAATATTATTGTAGTTTCCTGATAGATAATTGAAGAAAGGAACACTATCTAGTAGTTAAACATGATTGTAGCACTATCTGGTAGGAACATGGTAGTAACATGGTAGGAAAATGAACTTGAAAACCAATGAAAACAGAATTATATAACAACATGGTAGGAACATGGTAGGGACATGGTAGGAAGTAAAAAATGACAACTCTGGAAATATTGTTGTAGTATCTTGATAGATAACTGATGAAAAGAGTACTATCTAGTAGTTAAACATGATAGGAGCACTATCTGGTAGGAACATGAACTTGAAAATTAAACAAAACAGAAGTAGATAACAACATGGTAGGAACATGGTAGGGACATGGTAGGAAGTAAAAAAATAACTCTAGCAATATTACTGTAGTTTCCTAATATATAACTGATGAAAGAAGCACTATTCAGTAGTTAAACATGACATGAGTACTATCTAGTAGGAACATGGTAGGAAAATTAACTTGAAAATCAAATAAAATAGAAGTAGATAAAAACATGGTAGGAACATGGTAGGGACATGGTAGGAAGTAAAAAATGATAACTCTGGAAATATTATTTTAGTTTCCTGATAGATAACTGATGAAAGGAGCACTATCCTATAGTTAAACTTGAAAGGAGCGCTATCTGGTAGGAACATGGTAGGAAAATGAACTTGAAAATCAAACAAAACATAAGCAGATAACAACATGGTAAGACCATGGTAGGGATGTGGTAGGAAGTAGATAACTCTGGAAATATTATTGTAGTTTCCTCATAGATAACTGATGAAAGGGAAACTATCCAGTAGTTAAACATGATAGGAGCACTATCTAGTAGTAACATGGTAGGAACATGGTAAGAACATGAACTTGAAAATCAAACAAAACAGAATTAGATAACAACAAGGTAGGAAAATGGTAGGGACATGGTAGGAAGTAAAAAATGATAACTCTGGAAATATTGCTGTAGTTTCCTGATAGATAACTGATGAAAGGAGTACTATCTAGTAGTTTAACATGACAGGAGCACTATCTGGTAGGAACATGGTAGGAAAATGACCATGAAAATCAAATAAAACAGATTCAGCTAACAACATGGTAGGGACATGGTATGAAGTAAAATAACAACAACTCTGAAAATATTACTGCAGTTTCCTAATTAAAACAGATGAAAGTAGCAATATCCAGTAGTTAAACATGACAGGAGCACTATCTAGTAGGTACATAGTTGGAAAATGAACTTGAAAATAGAACAAAAAAGAAGTAGATAACAACATGGTAGGAACATGGTAGGGAAATGGTCCGAAGTAAAAAATGACAACTCTGGAAATATTACGGTAGATTCCTAATAGATAACATGGTAGGAACATGATATGAACATGGTAGAAAGTAAAAAATGACAATTCTGGAAATATTACTATAGTTTCTTGATAGATAACTAATAAAGGAACACTATCTAGTAGCTAAACATGACAGGAGCACTATCTTGTAGGAATATGAACTTTAAAATAAAACAAAATAGAAATAGATAACAACATGGTAGTTACGTGGTAGCTACCCGTTTTTTACCAAAATCGAATTATTGGAAAAAAATTTTGAAAAAGTATATCACAATGGATGACATTCGAAGATAAAAATGAGATGAACAAAAAACTCTAAAGCGACATGTCAAAAAAATAAACGGTTTAAGAGATAATGGCAAAACAAGATGAGAAAATTAAAAAAAGAAGCATGACATCATCTGTGACGTCATCGGTTGATAATTAAATAAGGAACATACAAGTAAAATAAAACAAACTTTAAATGGTTATGGAATACAAAGAAATAAGTTAGAAGGTAAAGTAGTAAATAATTTGCTCAAAGAGGACATTTATAACAATTTCCCAAAACATAAAGTGATCTAATACTCAAATAATCAATTATGAAAATAAAAATTTAGAAAATAAGCATAACTCTAAAACATAAACTAAATATATATTTTTATATCATTTTATAAAAAAACAATATGATATAATTAATTAGTTTGAGATGTAAGTATAGATAGTGTTAATTTATATATAATAAAGTAATAAATAGATAAATTTGATAGCTCACTTGGTATGTGGTTTTGATTAAACAACTACTACACTAGCATGTTGGGTTCAAATCCTCTCATGGGCGCTTATTCTAAAAAATGTTTAATTTTCCCAATTAAAACGACGTTGTTTTCTTATGATGGATTAATTTGAAAAAATAACACGCTCCATAAGAATAGTATGCGGGGGGCAGAGGCTTTGGTTCTTGCCATTCCAACTAAAGAATTAGTTTGTTTTTCTATGCACAATGTATACATTATACCCATTTCTTACAAGTGAAGGGGGCTGAGATCCTTTCTGCCATACATGTGGGTCCACCCCTACTCTTTCTTAGTCATGAGGTCCATAGCCAAGTAGATGGGGATACGATCTTTATCTTTCATGAAATGAGTTTGGACAAGAAAAAATTAGAATAAAGGCATGGCATATTTTCTATTTTATAAAGGCTAAATGCTCTAAACCCCTCAATTTTGACAAATTTCTCCGCATGATACCTAAACTTAAGAAAATTTAAATTAACCCCTTAAATTTGATAAAAGTACACTAGTTTGTCCCATCAACATCACATGTCAGATTTTAGTTGGTTTGACTTTTAAAATGTCATTTTTTGATTTTTTTTCTACAACTAGAACTTGATACGTGATGTTGAGGGGAGATAAACTAATGTTGCCAAATTTAGAGGATTATGATTCCGAAAAAGAATAAACGCGTGACATGGCTTGCCTGTCATGTATCATGACTTATATACGAGATTTGCTTGTTTAGTATTGAAATCAAAAACTGACATAGATATAACATAATAAAAATAGATTAAATAAATATATAATTTTATATTTTTTTATTTTATATAATTCCATTTTAACATCAGTATTATTTTTTGAAACATTTGGATATAAGATTTGATTCGGTTACTTGACAACACAATTTTGATTACAATTTTTTAAAATCATGCCAAATATACCATGACTTTCTTGACTAGGCAAAAAAAGTCGGTTATCACCCTAACTTGCAAAAGGATTAGATATCTTCCTCAATTTGATAAAAACGAACCACTTAATCTCCTCAACATCACGTGTTAGAATATTGTTGGTTTGATTTTTCAAAGAAGTTATTTTTTTATAAACAATCGCGTAGCATGGCGATCCCAAGGCCACTTTCAGACAACCACCGCCACCTACCCAGCCACCCTTCTACCCCTCCATCGAAGCCCCACAGTTATTGCCAAACCAACAACAGCCAACCCACCTACAACCATCACCAACAACACCCAGCGGTATTAAACCCTAGCCCACTGAAAATTGACTTTGAAAATTTTCCAAATTCCCATGATGCTGCTGCCCTTCGTTCAATCTTTGCAAAATTTGGTGTTCACTGTTCAGTCTATGTTCCTAGGAAGCGTAACGTGAGGAACCTTAACTTTGGATTCTTAACTTTCAATGGAACATTACCCTTCCATGAAGCGCTCTAAAGACTTAATGCTATTTCCATTGGAGCCATCCGTTTACGTGCCTTTCAAGCCAAGTATACTCGCAAGGAGGTAGCCATAATTACTCCCAGACACCATCCAATTTTTGAAGCAGAAACTAGCCCTTGTGTTCCGTGAATCACCTAGATACTCCAGTTCCTATGCTACAATGATCTCTACTACTAAGCCGACCATTGATATTATGCTTGTTAACTCTTTTGATCATCCTTCTTAGGTTGATTATGCATGCATTGCTAGAGTTGAGGAATTGGCTATTATCTCGCGACTCCTGGAGATTGTCAAAGAGAGGAATTTCATCACGAGGTGTGTTGCGCTGTTAGGAGGAAATCATGTGTTATTTGCTTTTTATTCTGATGATGCAATGAATGCATTCATTGATAATGATTGGAGTTTCTTAAATGATTTATTAATTGATTTGGTGAAGTTGGATGTTAATCTTGTTTCAAAAGAATGTCTAATCTATGCTGACTTCTAAGGCCTTCCGTTGGACAAGGTTAATCGGGATTTGGTTCACAATTATGTGATTTGTTCGGTAACCTGATTAGCATTGATTTCAATTTCATATCTCCGAATAGGTTAGATGTAATTTCTTACCTTGTTTCGGTTCCTCATGATTATTGTGATAGTATGTTTAATTTATGATATGGCGATCGGTCATTCCCGGTTTTGGTTAAAATTTAGACAAGCGATAGCATGTTCTACATGTTTTAGTGGCTCTTCATTTGTTTCGGATAGTTTTTATTCCTCTTCAAGCGACAAGAGCAGTAACTCTACCTCTCTCTCTAACCGTTGGTGCGACCTGCAGCCGCATAGCCCTACTACCTCATCTCGGTCTAAACCTCAGGCTGTCCAACTTTCAACACCTCCTGCCTCACCGTCTATCCAGCTGTCACTGCCCCACATGGTGGTGAACAGTGTACTGCTACCTTGCACTATCCAGCAGGCCCTACCCTATCTGAACTGAACCTATTACCCCAAACTATCCAGCCTGTACCAAGACTACTACCCCCTTGCTCACAGCCTGAACCGAGCCACATACCTCAGTCCCGCGGAGTTATTAGCAGCAGCGTTGAGATGGTGGCTGAAAATCAACCAAGTAAATCATTTTCCTCTGGGTTGGATATTCGGAATATGAATCATATCAATCTCCTTTCCCATAACAAACCCCCTACAGATAATACTCTAACTTTTGAGGTCAAAGCGAAACTAGGATTGTTCAAGGAAAGGCACAAGGGAACTGTTCTTAATGCCATGGATAAGATTGCAACCAATTAGGTTCTTGGCTTTAGCAAGGATTTTTATCTTTATTATGCATTTGAATTTAATTTCTTAGAATTGTAGAGTTGGGCTCAACAACAAGGGTAAGCAAGAATTCATCCGCAAAACCATTCGTAAACACAATATTCATTTATTTGCTCTTATGGAGACAAAGGCTTCTTTAGTCACGGAGATGATTGTTAGATCATTTTGGGGGTATAAAAATTTCAGCCACGTGCTAGTACCATCACAAGGTCTCTCGGGTGATCTCTTGGTGGCTTGAAACTTGGCTTCTCTTCGTGCGAATTTGTCTCTTCCTCAAATAGATGGGTTCTTCTTCATGTGAGTGAAGCTTCGTTGGAATATCATGTAATTATGGTTTATGGGTCGACAATTGGCGAGGAGCGGCTCCTTATGTGGCAATACCTGCTACCCATTTTATAGAATTATCAAAATTTGGTAATTTGTGGTGATTTTAATAAAGTTCTTAATGCCACGAAGTGGTCTAATGAAAGAGCGACTTCTCACATGCATTATTTTCAAGATTTTGTGAACGAAAGTGAACTTCAGGACTTGACTTTACATGGTCATAACTTCACTTGGCATAATAGTGTGGCTTTCTCGAGTCTCGACCGTGTTCTTGCATCGTGTGGTATTTTGGACTTATAGTCGTCTATGACCATATCCACAATTGATTCGGTTTTATCAGACCATTTACCCATCTTATTCCAATTGAGGCCTCCCCTAATGCCATGATTACGGCCATTTCGTTCGCTAAACTTATGGTGGGATGATTCATCGTTTATGCCTTTTATAAAGCAGCGGTGGGCTGCAATTTGTGCTTCTAGGGGCAGCAACGACATGGATTTGAAATTACAATTATTGAAAAAGGAAATTAAGCCTTGGCATGCGTCTAAATTTGGTCTCTTACAAAATCAAATCAAGGAGCTTGAAAGGTCCATGCTCAACCTCTCCTCTGATGCAATACCTCGCCCCCTCTCAAATGTTAATTCGAGGAGCTTATCTGAAGCTAAGAAATCTCTTTTCCTTCTTCGCAAGCATCTTGAGAGCCTTCATCATTAACAATCTCGAGTATCATGGACTCTCTTGAGGGATAATAACACATCTTTCTTTCACCGTACAGCCTCGGTGCACTTCCATTACAACCGAATTCTTCTTTTGTGCGTCAATGCTGAGGATATAATGGAATTGGGCGTAATAACTAGTATCGTTCAGGATTATTTTGGAAATTTATTCTCCGCTGCCCCATTTGTCCCATTCTCGTTACGATAGCTTAATTTCAAAAGAGTCTCGGTTATGCAAAATATGGGATTAATTACTCCATTTTCGGTCGATGAAGTTTGGAATGCTATTAGCGATTGTGGCGAAAAAAAATCTTCGGGACCGGATGGATTCAATTTTCTCTTTTATAAGTGCTTTTGGGATGATTTAAAGCTAGAAATTATGCATCTGGTCTCCGATTTCCACTCCTCTTATCACTCACCATGCTCAATTAAGACTTCATACACGATTCTAATTCCAAAATCTCCTGGTGCAGCATCACTCAATGAGTTCAGACAAATTGCGCTTATCCACGGAGTGTATGAGATTATTGGGAAGCTTCTTGCTAGTAGACTCCAGCCGTTTTTGCCTCATGTCTTCTCCGAATCACAATTTGCTTTTATCAAAGGTCGTAACATCCATGATTTCTCATTTATTGCTTCGAAAGTCATTAATAACATTCATTCTAGCCGCAAATCGTGTTTAGTCCTCAAATTAGATTTTCGGAAAGCTTTTGATAGTGTTTCTTGGGACTACATTGACGCGGTTCTAATTAGTATGGGTTTTGACAGTAAATGGATATTGTAGTTGTCCAATTGCAGAAATAAATCTACAACCTCAATTATCATCAACGGCGCTCCATCGGAACTAATTTCACTATGAGGGGGGTTAAACAGGGGGATCCGCTTTCACCTTTTATTTTTGTTTTGGTGGCAAAGGCTTTAAAATAGTTGATTAACATGATTATTGCAAGGGGCTCCTGCCTGGTTTTGTTACGGATCTTTCATCATCTGACATTTCTCTGATTCAGTTCGCAGATGACACACTTTATTTCCTCTCTTCGGATTTATCGGTAATCTCGAACTTTCTTCGTATTTTGAAATGTTTTGAACTAATTTCAGGCTTGCGTATCAATTATCACACTGGTACCCTACTAGGTATCCATTGCTCGGATGAATTGCTACATTCTAGTGTTGAAAATTTGGGATGTAAAATCAAGAAATTCCCAATTACATATCTTGGTAGCCCGCTTAACGTAAATTGCATTCCAGTTTCGTCATGAACTCTGCTAGTCAATAAATTCAAGAAGCGGTTTGCGAATTGGAAAATTGCTTATCTTATGCAGGTCGACTAACCTTAATTAAATCTGTGCTTGCTTCTCTCCCGATTTATCTCATGTCCATTCACAAGATGCTAAGTTTTGTCAACGTTGCATTATCAAAACTAATGAGAAATTTCTTATGGCGAGGTGATTTAAGCTCAAATGGATTGAGCAAGGTTAGTTGGGCTATGATTAA
This sequence comes from Euphorbia schlechtendalii, assembly GCA_949673415.1. Classification (NCBI taxonomy): domain Eukaryota; kingdom Viridiplantae; phylum Streptophyta; class Magnoliopsida; order Malpighiales; family Euphorbiaceae; genus Euphorbia; species Euphorbia schlechtendalii. The sequence goes on along the minus strand of CATIWQ010132168.1, from coordinate 11,867 downwards.
TCTTCCAAAGCATTTTGGAGGATTATTTATTCGGGATTTATCGCTTATTAATTGTTGCCTTCTTCTCAAATGGGCTTGGAAAATAAGGGAAGCTAATCGTGAGTCCATATGGTTTACCTTTTATGTGGCTAGTTATGGTTCTGACTCTTGGGCTGATTTGGCAATGGCGGATAGCCAATCATTGTCTCCTATATGGGGGAACATTATATCTTGTTGCTTGCGGAAGAATGAAATATGGCACCACTTTTTGTCTAACTCTTGGGTTTTAATTGGAAATGGAGCTAGTGCATCCTTTTAGCATGAGAATTGGACATCAAATCAATCATTACGGTCTCTTTTCCCTGACCTTTACTTGTTTTGCAATGACAAACGATGTCCGATTGTAGTTGGGTGCTCTTCGATCTTTGATTACAATTGTTTCTCGCGTCCATTTTTGAAACGAACCTTGCGGATCACTCAACGAGAGCGTCGTAACCAACTACGCTACTAGATTATTGCTGCTGTCCCAAGCATCTTTAACAGCTTGGAATCAGATTTAATGGGAGTTGGGAAGCGTAACAACTCGGTAGAGGCAGCATGTAGGCAGCTCTCATGAGTCTTAAATGCAGCAGCAAATCTGCTACGATTTTCAGTCCCTGCTGCAGACTGGAGGTAGCCAACTTTTGGCACCAACTCGGACAACTTCCTTTAGGATTTTGGTGACCAAAAATCTTACTCGGCAAGGGCGTTTGTGGTGACTTACTACAAGTTATCTAAATGGACTGAACTGGCCACGAATTTCTCAGTCGTATGGTCAGCTTGTCTCCTTCCGAAGATCAAATTTTTTGGGTGGTTGCTTTTCCATAGTAGAATTCCAACTCGCTCCTTTTTACTTTCGCGTGGTTGCAACGCGATCGACAATGCTTCATGTTCATTTTGCGATGAAGCGGAATCGGTAGATCACGCATTGTTACTTTGTAAGCATAGCTTTCGTCTTTGGCAATATTTTCTAAATTGGCTTGATATGCCGACACCTATTCCGCACACAATGATGGGCTTCTTTGACATTGGGCAATCTTTCTTTCGAGTTGGCAAGCATCGTGGTTTTGGCACTTCTTTGTGGTTTATTATTTCTTGGCTTCTTTGGAAAAGACGGAAAAAATTAATCTTTGAGGGTACAACCGAAATGGAAGATATCTTTTCCAAGAGTATTTATTTATGTTGGTTCATTTTTCATTGTAATAAATGTTCATTCTTTCACAAGACCTCAGATATCTTTGTAAATGCGAGGAGAATGCTTTGTAATTGAACGACTTTAGTTCTCATCTTGAGAATTGAAATCATTTTATTAATAAAAGAGAGACGGAAGTTTTGTAGGCAAGCAGGGAAACCAACCTAGTTGGGGACTCTTCCCGAAATTTTCTCCCATCTCAACCTTTTAGCTTTCGGAGAGGCACACTGCCTTTCCGGAGGTTTTTAAAAAAAAGAAGCTATTTTTTTGTTTTTGTATCTTTCCAATTAGAAGTTGACATGAGGCATTGAGGAGACAAATTATAACATTCTTGTCAAGTTGATGGGGTTACTGGTCCTTTTGCAAGTTGGGGTGACATTCAATATTTGGAACCAAGTTGAGGGAAGTAATAATGCATTTAAACTTTTAAATTTGAAGTGCCAATAATTTTTTGTTGCTTTTTTATATAAATTAGGTGAATTTTTTTTTTTTTCAATTTTATTGATAGAGGGATTTTACTTTTTTAGAAATATTGTACAGTATTTCATTTGTTGCTATTTTTGTATAACTTTTGTTTGGGAAAAAGACTTCCATTGCCATTGCTTAGCTTCAAGGCCCAAACTTTCGCTATATGCTACATTAACTTAATTTAGTGGCTGAACTCATATATAGTTTGTCCCCTAAATTTTATAGGTTTTCTTTTTGTCGTCATTAACTTCATTTTGCCTCCACTAACAACCCGAATTTGGTAAATTTGCACCTAACAGACCCCTCAAGTTAGTATAAGGTTTGATAATTTAGATCGTGACTTTCACGAGAGGTGACATGGCTAACATGAAGATAATTTGATTTCATATCAACAACATGAGAGCTCCTTTGTTTTGAGGAAAGTCCAATTGCAGTTTTCTTCTCCATTCTTCTTGTTTTTATATAAAAATGAGTTTTTTTTCATTTTTTCTCTTTAAATATTTCTCTGCAAGCAAAAATTTTTTTCGTTTATATAGATTTAATTTATAAATTGCCCTGACGTTTGAAGAGATTGAGAAAATTAATGACATAGAATGAGAAATTAGACACTTCACACACATTTCATAAGGAAAGTGATGCACACACGTAGTTATGCCAACACGAGGAGGGTGTAGGGTGCGTTTTTACCAAGTTCGGGGTACTAGTTGAGGCAAAATGAAGTACATAATGAAAAAATAGAAAACCTACAAGGTTTAGGGAGTAAACTATGTATTCAACTTAAATTTGTTGAAGTATTTTACAGTAAATGTACGTACTTATTACGAAAAGCTGTGGGAACCAACTATTATTGATAACAAAATGTGTATTGGGCTCTTTAGCCTACTAAGAGAAGCTCCAGATAACCCAAGACAGAATTTTACTGCTAAAATTATAAACTTGGGCTTCGTAGAAAACATGATGATTTCATTTTTTATAACGTGGTAATTAGGTTAATTCTATGCAAGAGGATGTTCCTTTTTGGTCTCATGATGCAAAAGGGATGGGACTGTTTCGAATGGGGCTGATGCTAATTTTCATGAACAGCCATTGCGTCAGGTTCCTGCCCATCTTCAACATCAAGTTCGTCACCAGGCTAGCCCGAGTGGTATTGGTGTTTTTGAATGGAGCCTTTTGCACGTGTAGCTTATGTTTCTCAAATTTTTGTTCACTATCTATTAGAATGGAAAAACACATGTTTAAGATAAATATTTTTATTCGGTCTATTAAAACAATAAAGATGCCAATTTTTATTATATTGATTTTTTTACTTCTCTATTTTTAGTTTATTTAGTGAATAATTTGCATCCAACATTGTATCGATCTTTCACTACACGATCATCTTCTTCAATTGTGAATCCGCTGCTACACACCACGATTTTGATAGTTTTATTGTTGGGAGGATGTCATATGTCTGAATACCAAGATACATGTCGATATTTCATATTATGTATCTTAATAATATTTAGTTAAAAAAGAAATAATAACATTACACATGGAGAGAGTTTGTTTAGGAAAGGCTTAATGCATCTACGCCCCTGAACTTGTCCAAAATAGAATCTTACCATCCTGTACTTTCAAATATGTCAAATGCTCCCCTTAACTTGTTTAAAATACACCAACTTGCCCCCTCATTGTTACATCTCAACTTCTGGTTGGAAAGAAAAAAATCACAAAATGACATTTTTGAAAAATCAAATCAACCATAAACTGGCACATGAAGATGAGGAGGTAAAACGACGTCTTTTAAACAAAAAAGAATTATTTATCATATTTCAAAATTTAGGGTGGTAATAATCCATTTTAAACAAATTCAAGGGTACAGATGCATTAAGAGTTCAGGAAAAAAATGCATCTATCCACGTTGTTAATACTTAAACTTCGAATTCCTATAAAAGTCATAGTTAGGCTGCGCATACGTTGGTGTTTGTGTGTGTGTATATATAAACACCTATATCTTAATCATCTTAAAAATATTTATTTTTGTAATTAAACGTACTTCTTAATCTGAGAACATAACTTGTCACTCTCAACTTTGAATATTTTCTACTAGTCTCTAAATTTGGTAAAAATGCACTCTCCAACTCCTCAGTACCACATGTCACATTCTAATTGAAGAAAGAAAACTAAAATTTTGACTTCTTTGAAAAGGCAAACCAATCACAATGTGATACGTGGCACTAAATAGGCTATCGAGTTCACTTTTACCAAGTTTAGGGAATTGAAAGAGACTTTTCAGAGTCGAGAGTCAGGCCCGTTCTTGAGAATGAGTGTGAGGAGCAATAGCCTAAGACCCCACGAATTTAAATTATTTTAAGGTCTATTCTAGTTATAATGTTAATTCAACAATAAAAAATTTTAATTATAAAATTCACATACAACTTTTACGTATTAAACCATACTTAGTCCGTCATTCATTCGTTCAATTATTTTATCTAACAAGCTAATAAGAGACACAAGTGGTGAAAACCGTGAAGTTTGAGATTAAGTATGTAATAAATAAAATATCATAAAATCATGCAAGTTTCTTAGTTATTATCTAACATTTTTTATTATAATTTGAATTTATTTTATTATTTGATCCATGGAATGTCAAAACCCTATGGTGGCTCCCCAATCCCGATCCCTACCCTTCAGCCACCGTCCGACCATCAGCCTACCCACCTATTGCAGCCATCCATCCATCGGCCATCCCGACACCAATACCTTCACTATACCCAATAACCCTACAGCCATCTGTCCCAAGGATCAATATCGTCCAACCCAAACCCTAAACCACAAAAAGCCTACTTCAAGAAATTTACCAACACGCATGATGCGTCTGCCATGTGATCGACTTTTGTAAAGTACGGAGTCTCTGGTTTAGTCTATAAGGCAAGGAGGAGAAACACCGAAAATCTTAACTTCGGTTTCATCACCCTCAATGTTCCATTCTTGTTCATGAGGCTCTCTATCGCTTTAACTCAGTCTTCATTGGGAACATTTTCAAAGCTAAATATCAGCTCCATAAACCTAATAACGCAGCTGATCTGCTCAACTATGCCCGTGCAAAGGCTGCTGCCCCCAAACCCCCATTTTGTGATTCACCAAGGGATGTCGTTCTTATGCAAAGGTTGTGTCGAACAAGGAATTCTCTTAGGTGGTGCAAATTGACAACTCATTTTCGATAGAAAATTGGGGTCCCTTCTCATGCATGGTAAAGGTACGTGACCTAGCAACAATCCCGAAACTTTTCAATATTGTTAGAGAATGTAACTTTGCGGTAAAATTCATTGCAACATTGGGCGGTGACCGTGCTATTATTGCTTTCTTTTCAATGGATGCCTTGGTTGCGTTTCTTGACAATGATTGGCACTTTCTAAATGATCTTATTTGCGAGGTTTCGGATTTTAAACCCCACTTTGCTCCTAAGGAATGCTTAGTTTACGTTGATTACATGGGTCTCCCTTTGGCTATGATTCCTTTGCCCTTGGTACGTCAATTGACAACCTTACTAGGGAGTTAAGTCCATGTAGATTTTGATTTTGATTCCCTGAAGCGATTGGATGTTGTGTCTTATCTTGTTTCGGCACTCCTCGGATTCTCAAATCACTCTTTTAATCTGAAAATTGACAGGACTAGTCACAAGGTATTCGTGAATTTTAGATAAGCTATTACATGTGATCATGTCGGTGGCAGCACCACCTCTACTTGTTTAGAGGAGTCCACTGATGACGAGGGACTGCATTCGAAGGGAGCTGATCGCAGTGCAGCCCACTCCCCTTCGAACCGCTGGGTTGGCACGAACTCTGATGAGGAATATTCAACGGGCTTGGCAGCCCCTTCTCGCTTCAGTAAGGTTAATTTTTCCAGGGATAGTAGCGTGAGTTTGATAACCCCCATTCGAGATAGCGTGGCTAATATCTCAAGGGACAGCAGCATAGATTTGGTAGTCCCTACTCGTGACCGTGTGACTGACTTATCCAGAGACAACAGTGTGGGTTTGATAACCCCCCTTTGGGACAGCGTGGCTATTGCTTCGAGGGACAGTATCGTCAATTTGGTTGCCGAATCATAACCTAGTAATGGGTCATCTTCCAAACCCGACATTTGAAACATGAATCGGGTTATCCTTCTCTCTTGTAATGGGCTAATTAATGAAAATGCAATGACAATCGAAGTGGGTAACAAACTATGATTATTTAAGAAAAGGCATAAGGATGTTATCTTATCAACCATGGATTAGTTCTCGGCATCCTAAGGGATGCATTTCTCTTGAGGTTTTCACTTCTTCTTATGTTATTAAATCTATTTTGTTAGAATTGTAGAGGGTTCACAACAAAGCAAAGCAACGACCCGTGCATTCGAGTATTCGTAAGTTAAACGTTAGCGTTCTCATACTTATTGAGATCAAGGTAAACTCCATTCCAGATTTCGCAGTCCGTTCTTTTTGGGGGCATAACAACCACAGCTTTTTTAGTGTTCCGTCTCAAGGTTTATCAGGTGGCATTCTCTTTTCATGGAATTTGGCTTTGATCAATAGTACGATGATTCCCTCATCGAAGCGTTGGGTTATTTCTAAATATACAAAATCTCAAGTTGATCATCATATCATCGCTTTCTATGCCTTTACAGATGGTGAACTTCGAAACACGATGTGGTAGGAATTAGCTCCTTTTACCCGGTAATTCCAAAATTTATAGATTTGAGGTGATTTTAATGAGTTTCTTGACCCCTCCAAAAGATCTAGTGGTAGAGCAACATCCATCATGGCTTCATTCCAAGACTTTGTCCGAGAAGGGGAATTAATTGACTTGCCGTTACAAGGGAGAAACTATACTTGGCATAATAGCATCTCGTTCTAGCAAATTGACCAGGTGTTATCAACCTTGAATTTTTCAGATTTATGGTCGAACATATCGCTGTCCACATTAGACTTGGCCTTGTCGAACCATTTGTTTCTTGTCTTCCAAACGCGATCAGCCTCTCCCTCCAGCAAAAGGCCCTTTCACTCACTTAACTTGTAGTGGGAAAATCAAGAGTTCTTACCATTTATTAAGAAATGTTGGATAGTGATTAAGAGAGATCACGAAAACAAAAACATTGCTTCTATGCTTCGCCTTTTAGAGAAAGATAAGCCGTGGCATGCAGCCCACTACGGCAACCTTGAGCGTCGAATTAAGGAGCAAGAATCTCGGGTATTAGACTTCACTTCCAACAGCACCTCCCATCCTTTACCTACCGAATTGTCATCACAACTCCATCAAGCCAAAACCAAACTTCACCGCCTCCGTAACAACTTTGAGAGCCTCTGAAATCAACAAGCCAAAGTCTCTTTATATTGTTTAGGGGAAAATAATACCTCGTTTTACCATCATGTGGCATCAGCCCACTATCACCACAATAGAATTATACAATTGGAAGTGGATGTTAGATTAACTTCTTACGTTGAGGACATTACCAATGTTTTCCAGAACTTCTATTCGAACCTCTTCGTTGCTACCCCAATTATACCATTTTTGCTATTTCATTTGAACTTAATGAAGGTCTCAAACAATCAAATCTAGCATTTACCGCGCCCTTTATCGCCAACGAAGTTTGGAATTGTATCTTGGAATGTGGGGAGTATAAATCACCGGGACTCGATGGATTTAATTTTTATTTTTACAAGCGCTTATCGGATGATCTAAAACCCAACATCATGCATCTCTTACATGATTTTCATGCAACTTATAAGCTTTCGTATAACATCAAAGGGTCTCTCACCATTTTGATTTTGAAAGTTCCTAGGAAGGCTTCTTTGATAAATTTCAGGCCGATTGCTCTAATTCATGGTGTTTACAAAACTGTACCCAAGCTATTGGCTTCGCGTTTACAACTGATTCTACCTCGTATCATTTTCGTAAATCATTGCTTTTATAAAAGTTCGGAGCATCCACGATTGTTCATTCATAGCCTCAGAAATCATAAACTGCATCCACAGCTCCTGTCACTCTTGCCTCTTATTGAAGCTTGATTTTCATAAAGCATTTGATTGCGTCTCATGGAATTATATAGATGCAGTCCTCTCGAGTATGTGATTTAATAACAAATGGCTTTCTCGATTATCTAATTGTAGAAAAAGCTTGAGTACATCGATTCTCATCAATGATCGATCGAGCGCCCCAATCAATTTACATGAGGGGTTAAACAAGGCGACTTGCTATCACCATTTATCTTCATCTTGGTAGCCGATGGACTCAAGCAATTGATTGACACGAGTATTTCAGCGGGGCTACTCCAGGGTTTCAAATTAGACTCTTCGCAGAAAGACATCTCTTTGCTTCAATTCGCAAACGATGTGCTTTGCTTTCTATCGGCCAATTTAAATTTAATTGCTCCATTCATGTGGATTCTAAAATGTTTTGAGTGGATCTCGGGTCTCAAAATAAATTACCACAAGAGCTCGCTATTGGGAATCAATTGTTCGGACACATTTAAGGAATCATGTGCCTCTATTTTAGGTTACTGTATCGAAAAATTCCTAATCATGTATCTTAGTCCTCCACTTTGCCTTAATTGCACTCCAATAATTTGTTGGGACCCTCTAATCACAAAATTCAAGAATCGATTATCGAATTGGAAAGGTCGTTGTCTTTCTTACGCTAGACATTTAGTTCTATTCCAATCAGTACTAACTTCACTTCCTATTTATTTATTGTCAATTCTAAATCAATCGTCCTCGGTTAATGTGACTTTATCAAGATTGGTATGAAATTTTTTATGGCAAGGAAATTCTAAAGTCAGCGGGATTTGTAAAGTGAGTTGGGTAACTGCTACCTTGCCGAAAAGCCTTGGGAGATTATATATTTGAGACCTTACTTTCACGAATTGCAGCCTACTTTACAAGTGGTTATGGAAAATGAGGGAAGACCACCGTGATTCACTATGGTACTCAATTTGTGTTTCGTCTTACGAATTCGAATCTTGGAATGACCTGATCTTGTAAACCGAACCACATAGATTATCGCCAATTCAAAGGAACATCATCTCTTGTTGCGCATGTAATGATGCCTTTTGGCTGCACTTTTGTTCCAACAGTCGTGTTATCATCAACAATGGGGTTAGAATTTCCTTTTGGCATAACAATTGGACATGAAACCAACCACTAGCATCACTTTTTCCGAACCTCCTTATCATGTGCAATAAGAAGGCATGCTCAGTTACGACCGGCTACAACTTTATGTTCTCAATTACCGCCCACTAAGCCATTTTAGAAGTGTTATCTACGAGTTTCTGTTAGGTATCGATGCGAGCAACTTAGGGCATGGATTCACACCTCTATCCCATCCATCTTTCACTCCCAATAGCTTCTAGTGGTGCTATTTGGCAAGGACAACAGCTGCAATTTATTGTGGCACGAATAAAATAGTATGGGAAGTCGGCGAACTTCGACGTTACACCGTGGGGTCTTTCTGCAGCAGGTTCTACGGCATGCCTAGATGGCCCAAATCATTACAAGACTTCAATATCATTTGAAGGTCTTGTCTACTGCCAAGAATTAAATTTTTTGGATGGCTAGTCTTCCACGGTGGACTAGCAACGCGTTCTTTTCTTATCTCTTGTGGTTGCAACGTGATCGATGATGCAACTTGCCCTTTTTGCAACGAACTGGAATCTCCTGATCATGTGTTGTTACATTGCCACAGTAGTGGCCAAGTTTGGCATTAGTTCTGGAGATGGTTGGGAGTGCCATCCCACGCACTTTGATGAGCTTTTTGGAGCTTTGGCGGTCATACTTCCGGCCGGGCTTGTATCGTGACTTTGGTACTTCTTCGTGGTTCATCATAACTTGGCTCCTTTAGAAAAGAAGGAACAAACTCGTGTTTGGGGGTACTATTGGATCGGAGGACATCTTCACAAAAAGCATTTACTTATGTTGGTTTATTTTTCATTGTAATAGACATTCATTTTCCTTTACAACCTCGGATATCTTTGTAAATTTGAGGTCTTTGCTTTGTAACTAAACTTTGATTGTATTCCGTTCTCATCTTGAGAATTGGAATCATTTACTTAATAAAAAAGGGATGGGAGTTTTGTAGGCAAGTGAGGAAAAATACCTATTTGGGGACCTCGTCCCGAAATTTTCTCTCGTCTCAACCTTTTAGCTTTCGAGGAAATACATTATCTCTCCTGCAGTTTTTTTATAAAAAAAACATTTTTTTATTCATTCCATGACTCTGCCTGATTGACTTTCGCATTATATAATGACATTTCACATAATTTAAAGTCCTATTATCTTTGGAATGAAAATGTTCTATTCTGATTAAATTTATGGTAACAAAGTTCATTTTTATTTGTAAATTCTTTTCAAATCAAGAGTATCAAATGCATAGAAGGGAGGATGAGATCATAGCCCCTAAGATGCAAGTTTGTTGATTTTTATTAATGATTTTCAAGGGAAAAAAATGAACCCATTATAAATTAGAAATCATAATAGCTGATAAATTAACAAAAAAAGTGAAAATAAGGATTTTACTCTTAGGTTAAAAAACTATTGACACAGAATCTGATGTGTGTGTGATAATCTCGATAATAGTTAGAAAAGTGTATATAATCTGAGATTCATTTACCAATCTTTAAATATATATAATGTATACTAGAAGCATATTAAGGAATAAAAATTATGATAATTAGAAAAGTGTAATATAATTTGATATCAGAAAAACTAAAATGCAGATTATATTTTGAGAGGGGAGAAGTATACAAAAGTTTAGTGTTGCCATATTATATACTATGAGATTGAAAAAATGTAGTTAATTAACTGTTATTTGTTGGATAAAAGAAAAACGGGATCATTCGTGCTCGTTAGGGCTCAAGCCTAATCAAGTTCTGACATGCTTGTGTTCGTTTATTTAATTTTGAAACGAACACGAGCTGAGTTCAAATTCGAGTTCAAAATTCTGTTGTATTCGGCTCATTTAAGTGTTCATTTATTCACGAGCTATTGACGAAAACTCATTTATTTTGTTCGTCAACTGTTTGTTAATTTAATCATGAATGAGCTCATTTATTTTTGTTTATCAACAAATTTAATAAAATTAAGTGTCATTCAAAGACTAAAATTAAATTTAAAACATAGTATTTCAAGCATGTATGATTTTGAATGACGAAATACTATAACAAAAGACATAATATAGCCTCAAAATGTCATTCAAAGACCAACAAAGTTAACTTAGCAGTTAGCAAATAATCAGTTTATAAAAATTTTATTTTATATCATGTAGAAAATCAACCCAGCTAGTTCATTAACATTTGTCGAGCCTCTAATCGAGTTAACGAGTTGAGTTGTAACTTGTTTATGTTTGGCTGGTTTAATATCTGAGCCCAAAATGATGTCCATGAACTGTTCATTTATTAATCGAGTCGAGTTGAACTGTTACCGAGTCGAACACCGAGTTGTTCATGAATGGCTTGGTTCATTAACAGCCCTAGTGCTCGTTATCTGTTTAGACGTTAGAAAACTTTTTTAAGTGTAAAATTAGAAAATTTATTTAACTATTATATTTTTTTCTAATTTTCATTTATATTTTTGTTTTAAAAAAAATTCCATTATGAGAAAATTACATCCTCATCAAAGGTATGATATGATTCCACTCATCCCTGTAAATCGACGAATTAGTTACCCGAGTTAGATTATTGGCAACATAATTCACACACCACCTAATATGAACAAAAGAAACAAACTCAAGTAGATAGAAAAAAACAATCATGGAAAACCAGGCTTACAAGAGAACAAATTACAACCTTATTATTTAGGTTAATTGTCAAGAAAGCTATGTTTTCTCAAAATATTTTGGCTCAATGTATAGCTCGAGTCCGCTCTTATGGGCGGCTTGGACACATTTTTTAAAAAAGGCTAGCCCAAGTCCTAACCCATTGAAGCTCGATATTTTATGAGTCGGGCTTGGTTTATATATAAATACTAAAACTCGGCCCGACCCCGACCGTGTGTGTGTGTGTGTATATATATATATATATACACGTGTATATATATATATATAGATATATATACGTATATATATATATACGTATATATACGAATATATATATATATATATATATATATATATATATATATATATATATATATATATATACACGTATATATATATACATATATATATACGTATGT
>CATIWQ010132166.1:0-11507 GCA_949673415.1 Euphorbia schlechtendalii | reverse complement strand
AGAGAGAGAAGTAGAGAGAAGTGTGAGAACTTTCTGTAATTTCATTGATTAGTAAAAACAGATACAATTGCACACTTTATAGTGTGTCTAACAGAATTACAGCTGGCATAACTGCCTTAGACTAAACTTACCAGCTAAGTATTCTAGAGTAGCTTCCATACTAAGCTACTTAACTATTCTAAAATGCAAACAAAACAGAGAATCATATCTCTTAACAGTATTAAAATGACAAAAACAGATCTAACTAACATATTAACTAACTTGAACTATTTACATGATCATGACATACCAAGACGACATTAATTAGAGCAACACAAATACTTATTTAGCCCTATGACTTTTGTTAATTTGAAAGTTGATTGGATACTTTATTCCTTTCGTCATTTCTAATGTGCATTAAATAAGGGTAAAATGGATAAATATTTTAAAAAGATGTATTGGAATCCTAAAACGACAGTTATTTTGAAATGGAGGGAGTATATATAAACTGGAAACTGAAAGGGACAGGATATCAGCTCCTAGTACATCAAGCACAAATTAAGAGATTAGAGGTTCTCTCTAAACAAAAAAGGGTAAAAAAAAGCAAAGAAAAAATTTGTTCAAATTGGAATATCACTTTAAATCGACTCGTAACTCTATCACAATCATTGGACTTTAATAAAAAGAAAGAACATGACCTGTTCAGCAAGCATTCCAAGACCCATGCCTTCCATGAAATCTTTGACCCCACTTCCTCCACTTGTTTGTGTTGCAGAACGAAATTCTTCTCTAGCCTTCTCTGGGTTTATCTGTTTCAATTTAAAGATAACTATCAGAGTAAAAGAGAAAATTAACAGTAGAAAATCAAACCACTAACCTCAAGTGCATAGAGTGGGTAATCAGGCCCTTCAACTGGTACCAAAACCCCTCCCGCCAAATCCTAAATCAGCATAAGTATATCATAAAAACTGCAAGTCAACCTTTCAATCCAAAATCGAAAATGTGGTTTAAAACCTGAGCAAAGGAATCACTCAAGGAGTGAGCAGGATCGGTGGAAACAACTAAAGTAGGATGGCCATTGTTAGCAAATTTGACAGCAAGTGAAGCAGCACAACTTGTCTTCCCAACCCCACCCTTCCCGCCTAGCATATAATACTTCCGTTGCGTTCCAGAAACCATATCATCAAAACCAGCAATCTCCTCTGCTGGGGCAGCCACACTTCTCACTGAACCCAAAATTATTCGATTTATAACTCTGATTATCAAATTGATATCAAGAACCATGCCATTAAAACAAACTCAAAAAAAAACATCTAACACAGCATTCAGAAACTCGTGACGCTGCCATATATGGATTTCACATAAAAAAGGGTCCTAAATAACTTGTGGGGTGAGACTATACCAGTAATGTCAGTCAAAACACTCATGGTATACAATACAGACAGAGGGGCATTTATAAACCAACTTATTTTTAGCTATGGATGGATGGATAATAATTCATTATTATCCCAGAAGAAGCACTTGATTATGGTTCATACCAGATACTCAAATCCTTATCCTTTTAGTACCGACTCAAACTAAACAATTAATTAATCCAATGAAATAAATCTGCAATTCCATTTCAACAAATTTATTATCACCATGAACCAAGCCAAAATTAGACTTGAATGAAAACATTTTTTTGAAAAACACCAGAATGAAAACTTTAAAACCTCAAACACAAAACAGTCCAAATAGAGATAGTTTAGAAAAGATAAAAAACAAGAGAGTTAAGAATTTTTTAAAATTACCTCGAAATGAATTCCGGGAAGAATTTTGGTTGACGGAGAAGGCGATGAAGGTAGGACTGAAAGAGATAGGAGAGTAAGTTTTGGGTGAAAAAGTAAAGAAACTCATTACCGGCGGGATTAATTTGGGAACAGATAATGAAGAATAAGGAACCAAACTACACATAGTGGTAGTTGTTGCCATTTTTTGTTTTTCGCTTCTGGTAAATGAGAGAGACGCAAAGTTCGTCTAAGATAGAGTGCGACTGTTTCTATATAATACTTTCGGGAAAAAATCATCCATCCCCAAGTGTTATTCCCTGTTATTCCCTATCCCCGTAAAAAATGAATTTTTATTATATTTTAATAATTATTAAATTCTTTCTTCTAATTTTTTAATTAAAATATAATAAAAGTTGATACGTGATATTTTTTTATTAGGGGACAGGTATGGGACACCGTATACTTTCATTCCTGTACATTTTAATATCTTATTTTTTCCTTTTCCATTTTGATGTTGTAGGTTAAGTTATTATCTACAAAATTATGCAACTTGTTATTCTGTTCAATTCTGAAAAAATTACATAATAAATAATTTCTCTTCGATACTAAAATATTGTCGGTGTGAATTTTTATCAAAATCAATAAAACATTTATTAGATTATTAAAATAATTAAATTATCTATTCTACTTTATTATAAAATTTTCTTTCTTTTTAATTACTATCACATAACTTCATTTATGTTTAATTTCTTTCTTAATTAATACAATGGTGTATTAGTAAAAAAATATAAATTTTTTAATTCATATTTGAAATGATAAACAAAAAGAAAAATGAAATGTTGATTAAAATGATAATTTTTTGAAAGTAGATACCAGGAAAAGAGAGGGCATCTTCTGAATTACTGCCAATTAAAAACGTGTATTAAAATCTTCTGACTCTGAAAAAATAACTGAGGTTAATTCAAGATTATAATTTTTAATTTGAGCTTCTACTCTTTCTATACAATTTCTGACATGTATAATTCTATTATTAAATTCTAAGATCTTAGATTCATGCCACCTGGTTAATTCTACTGATCTTCAATATTGTATGACTTCTCAATTATAATAATCAAGTCTAGTCTGACAAAAATTATATACAAGATTAATTCTTCTTAGTCTGTCTTGGGCATGTTCTATTTTATTTCTTATTTCTAAAATTCTATTCATTATAAAATTCTTAAAATTGTATATTAAAGTCTGCAGATTCTGATAAAATTATAGAAGTTAATTCTAAATTTAAATTTCTCTTTTCTTCTTCTAATTCAAGTATTATTTTTAAATAGTATTCTATACTTCTTCCGCAAGTAGGTATTTGATTCATATACTATTCAAAAAGAAGTCTAAGGTATTTAAAGTTTGTAGCTCTAACTTCATTTAAATAGTATTCAAATCTATTATAAAAATATTCTCTTAACACAGTATTTTATCTTAATTTTGTCTCGTTTCTTTCTAATTTATTTTTTATAATTAAAATTCTATTCGTTATCAAATTCAGAATCGTATATTAAAGTCTTCGGATACTGACAAAATAGTAGAGGTTAATTCTAAGTTTAAAACTCATATTTCCTCTTTTATTTCAAGTTCTCTTCCAGTATAATATCTAATGTTCTGTAAACAAACAGGTATTTGAATTATTATCCATTCTTTAAGAAGATTGAGATGAGTAAAGTCTCTAGTTCTTATTTCTTCAGAATGACGTTCTAATTTATAATAAAAATAGTCTTTCAAAATTATAAGTCGTCTTAATTTTCTATTACAGGCTTCTATTTTATTCTGTATAATTAGAATTCTATTCATAGCAAAACAAATTTCTCGTTACTCAGCTAGAAAGATCACACGAAAGCGCAATCTAGATAGGAGAGGATACTTATGTTTACAGTATGTAAAAAGGATCAAAGTATAAAATTATACCTTTTCAGCTTTAGTTTATCAATTCTGACTGATTTTTGCTTGCTCACAAACGTTTTAAATTGCTTTTGAAAGTTTTGAGTATGAGTTTAGGCAGAGTATGGGTCTCTTATTTATAGCTGAAAAAAGTAAAGTATACCGGTTACCGTTCTTTACCGGATCTTTCTTAAGTATCTGTATTATTGCTATCTTACGTAAGTGATTACGTTTTTTATTTTGTCTTGTTATAAAAACGTCATTGCATACATTTAGTATTATCTTTGCTGGGTTCAATAAGTTATTTTGGTGTATTTGTGACTCAGCGTTGCACTAATGATTTTTTATTAGTATCAGTATTATTTTGTCTAAAAATAGTCTTAGGGTAGTATGACTCATCATATTTTGATGATAAAATTTCTTATTATATTTTAACTATAGTTGGCTTTTATCTAAATTTTTCGAAATTCAGATATCATTAATAAATTTTTGGAAAACCTTTCGTTGAAAACACCTAACCTGGATATTCTTATCCAGATAACTTTAACAAAGTTTTTTAATAAGGAATTTAAATTTCAACCTCGAAATTTTCTTCAAAATTTATTTAGATTCTTTGAAAATCAAAATTTTTCTACTCCAGATTTTTTAAAGAAAAATTTAACTAAGAAAACTTTCTGTATATGTAGCTCATCCAACTGGTACTTTAAAACGGGACTTACAACCAAACTACCATTTTTTCCCAAGGCCTTTTGCTATTATTTTTTGAAAATTCTTTCAATTAAAAATTTCTTAAAGAGTCCTTTGCAGAAATAAACTGAAAACTGAGCCAACTAAAATATAAATTTTATTAAAACATAAAAAGTATTACAAAGTATTATTATTATTACAAACTAATTAAAAGCTTGAGTATCAATATTAAAACAGCTCTTCTGAGATTACTAGAGTCTCAAGTATGGTCTTATTCAAAGCCTAGTAATCTGTTTTCTTTCTCTCAATTACTCTCTATTTATACAACATAATTAAAATTAAAATATTAATAATGGTGGGGACATTTTCCCACTACATTATCTTATTATCTATTTCTTCGGTCTAGTTTCTTCCAGCTGTCTCTTGTTTCTTTCTCCAGAATCTTCTCTTCTAGAGTGGTATATTCTTTTTAGATGCTGTTGATTTTTCTTCTGGTATCTGGGCCTTGCTAGATGCTTGCGGCGTCTCTTATCTTTGGGCCTCCTCAAAGTTTAGGTCTTTTTCAGTATAAAATTTTAAGGTAGGCCTTTGTAGTCGTATGTCTAACTGGTTAGGAAATTCGAAGACATTATTGTACCAATGGGCCCATCCGGCAGATGGCCTAGTATCTAAGTCTTCAAGCCCATGTCTTATATCATCTTGGACCTTCTCTATTTCTTTGGTATTGCTTTCTATGTCTAACGATAATTCTTTAATAAAATCTGTATTATTATAGATTTTATCCAGTTTTTCTAAAATTAAGTCTTCTTTTGTCTTTCCATTATCGTTTACCACTCCTGCGTATGATGTGTTATTTTTGCAGTGCTCTAGTCTAGATTCTAAATCTTGTATCTTTTTCTTCATGAGATTCGCTTGTTCTTCCTTTTCTATTAATTCTCCATGTAGCTCATGTATTTTCTTTCTCATACTCAACATTTCTTGCGGTATGTCTTCTGGTACTTCTACCCGCATTGTTAGTATATCATTATCATCTGTAACTTCTTTGGTTATCTCAAGGCTACAATAAAATTTATTCAAGTATTTCTTTGCTTCGGTATATACTTCTTTGATATACTCATATTTCTTGTATTTAGGGTCTTTATGTCTGGTAACTTGTATTACTTCTTCCCATTTCTTGTAGATCCCTGGTTGAGGACCATTGTATACTACATATGCTATGTTATTAGTATTTCTTTGGGTAAAGTAATAACTAAACCCATTTATAGCAGCTATAGCATGTCTATCGTCTTTCTTTTTTACTGCTACCCATAGATTATCAAGCAGTATTCTTTCGGTATCATTCAGTATAGTGCCCTTGGGGTAGTTAAATGCCCAAGTAGTTTCTCTGAAGTCTGAAAAGTTTAGTCTGTCTAAGAAAACCAAAGCCTTTGGTTTAGGCTGGTTATTATTATTGTTTATTTTCTGTATGTCTCCAAGCATTTGTCTAGTTTCTGATGTGCTTATCAAATCTTCTAATGAGGGTCTTTCTGAGATGTTTCCTTGGTATTTCGTTATTTTGCCCTTGTCTCTTGATGGTCTCATCCTTTTACGTATTTTTTCTCGTTCTGATTGAGTATATTTTCTGCAAAATCAGAAAATTGTAAGAGTCTTAATAGTATATCAGCAATATTATTATTTTCGCCCTGTATATTTTCTAATTGTGGTTTATATCCTTTCTGTAATAGAAGCGAAGTTAATTTATGTCATCTTTTATAAGAAGATCTTTTCTTTTCTTTCTTTAAATTATTATAGTATTTAACAATAGCAATGTAGTCTGTTCTAATTATGAATTCCATCTTTCCGATTATAAAGAATTCAAATGGTTCTAAAGGATAGTTTATTGCTAGTAATTTTGAGTCTATGGTACTAATTTCTCCTTTTTCTCTAAAGGATCCACTAGTGTATCAACAAATTCTTTCTTCGGTTTTATTTGTAGTTTTATGAGGTTTACTGATTAGAACGGCTCCCCATCCTGAGGTTGATCCATCAGTTATTATAAGATAATCAGTATCTAAACGTATTTCAAGTCTAGGTAAATTTTTTACCTTCTCTTTTATAGTTCTAATTATCTCATGGTCTTTATAACTTAATTTCTCAAAAATTTCTTTTCTAGTTTTTATGTATAATGGTCTTGAATATTTTGATAAGTCTTCTATAAAAGAAGGTCTAGCATAATTCAACAATCCTAAAAACTGCTGAAGCTGTTTCTTTTCTTTTATATTCTCCGGAAAGTCTAAAATTTTAGTAGTTATATGAGATTGCAATTCTATTTGCCCTTCCCCAATTATAACTCCTAGGAAATTTATTTTAGTTCTTTCCAATTCTATCTTTTTCTTTGAAATTATAAGTCCATTCTCTTCAAATTTCTTAAAGACTTGTCTAAGATATATATTATGGTCTTTAGCAGTCTTACTAAAGACAAGAATATCGTCTATATACACTGCAGTAAAGTCTGATAAATTCTCAAAAATTTTATCCATTCTCTTCAGAAAAACTGCAGGTGCATTTTTGAGTCCTAATGGCATTACTAACCATTCCCAATGTCCTATGGGATTTGGAAAAACATATGCAGTCCATTCTATAGAGTCTTTATGCATTCTAATTTGATAGTATCCTGATTTATGATCAAATTTACTCATAAATTTTGATCCCTGTATTTTATTTATAAGCATTTCTTTATTAGGTATATCGTATCCATTGTCTTCAGAATTATCATTTAACTATTTATAATTTATAACCATTCTTGGTCTTCCTCATTTCTTTTCTGCATTATTATTAACAAAGAAACTTGGGGATCTATGTCTAGATTCTGAACGTCTAATAAAATTATTTTTTATAAGTTCATCTAAAGCGTCTTTGTACCATTCTAATTCTTTATTATTAGTAGGTATAGCTTTTCCTCTTGTGGTTGTATCAAGGTTTATAATTTCTAGTTTATATTCTGTTGGATTTTTATTCCAATGTCTCTGGATTTTCTCCTATTATTTCTAGCCTTTCTAGTCTGGATTGATATTGCAAAATATCATCGTCTAAAATTATATTATTTAATTGATTAGAGTATATATAGTCTGATTCTATTGTATATAAATCTGTATCTGTATCCGTATTATCTGAATATGGTATATTTTTCTGTTTCTTAATATTATCCTTCTCTCCTCCTTGAAAAGAAGTTTTAGTAGCAATTGGTATAGAAAAATTATTAAAACTAAAACTTATATAGTCTTTAGTTATTATTGCCATTCTGTTATCATGTATGAGATAGACTAACCCAAGAATAGCTAAGTATCCCAATTGATATAGATTCCTAACTGGTATATTCGTTAAGGTAGTAGCTAATGTATCCTTATTTATGTCTATCATTTCTATTATAATTTTTGGTATATATTGAGAACACATAGTTATACTTCTATCCATTTGTCTGCCAATGGTTGTTTTATCTAGATTATGTTTATATTTTGAAGGGATTAGTTTATCATCTATTTTAGATGTTGAACATCCTGAGTCTATTAATGCTAATCCTTGTATGGTGAGGTCTTGTATCTTACATATTATTTCAATAGTATAACTGGTATAGGGAGTCGTATAAGGCTGTCTATTAATTCTATGGTAATTAAACCTCTTTTCGTATAAGTCTAATAAAGTCTCATCGTTTATATCAATTTCTATTAAATCCATAATATTCTTTTGATTATTTTCTTGTATTGTTATTTCTATTTTTTCTTCTTCTAGTATACTTATTCTTTCTTCTAAATTAGCAATACTATCTTCCATTAGTCTAAATCTTTCTCTCCAGGTTCTTTGTTCTTTATTATCTTTAAAATTATAAGTGTTCTTATTATTTCTGGATTCTATTTCTGATGTTGGCCATTCTAAATCATTATCTTCTTCCCAGCAGTATTTACAGATTTCTGTATAACAGTTATAACATTGGGCTCTTAATTATATTACTGGGTATAAATGACATTTATAACATTCTTTATCGTCATTTCCTTTTTTATAATTCCATGTATGTTCTAGACATTCAGTTCTATCCATAAAGTCTATATTTATATTTTTATATCTTTCCATAGCGTCTTATAAATCTAAAGGTTCATTATCATTCTCACTATCTTCTTCAGAATTATATTCTTCTATTTCACTTACTATTGAGTATATAGTTTCAGTATCACTAACTTCTTCAGTTATTGCTAGTAGGTTTAAATTAATATTTTCTACCAGCCTTGATTCTCTAGTATGTATATTATGTTTATTAGGACTTTTAGTAGATAAATGACCTATTTCTCCGCATGCATAGCATGTAATGGTATCTTTATATTGTCTTTTATCATTAAACCTTCTAACATGTCTCTTAGGGTTTAAAAATGGTTTTCTAGCATTAGTCTTAGATTTTCTAATATAGTATGATTTTCTTGTCTTACTGTATGGTTTTTCTTTCTTGTAGTATCTATTATTATTTTTATATTTAGGCTTTCTATTACAAGAAATACAATTTTCTTGTCCGTATTGTTGAGGGGTATAAATATTATTACAAAAACCATAATTGTCTTTCATTTGTCTTTGTATACTTATTTCTATACATTTCTTTTTTAAGTTTTTCATTATTTTGTATACTAAAGTATTTATATTCAGAGTATAATTACTTTCTTTTTCTAAAAATTTATTTCCTTCTTCTTATATTTCTTGACCTAATGGTCCTGGGAGTTTAAGAAGTAATTTCTTCATAAACCCTTTGTTATAAGTATTCTGGCTTTTAGCTGTGAAATGTATATAATCGTTTAAAAACGGTACTATGTATTTCCAGTCATTAAGCTTTAATTGTTCTAAATTTCTAACTGCTTCTTTCTGTTGTATTATTGATCCAATATTAGGGTCTGTTGCAGTCAAAAGATTACTTATAGTATTACAAAAGTTCCATGGGTTTTTTCCAACGTTTATAAGTCTGGTATATTCTTGTGGAAAATTGATTTTAAAATCATTCCATTCCCTTTTGGCAGTATTTCCTTTTCTAAATAATTCTTAACGGTTAAGCTTTTCCATTGCTGTATAACTTCTGGCCAAATTTGAGGCGAGTATTTTTCTAATTGCAATAAGCTTTCTTCTTTGTATATTCCTATAGGAAATCTATTTCCTTTGGATTTATATCTTTCGTTATTATTTTGGTATTCGGTATATTATCTTTGAGGTATATTTCCTCTAGTATAAGTTATAGGTGTAGGTCTATTCTTTGGAGGTTCCAGAGGTGTTTCCATTTTAGTTCCCGAGGTTCCATCCATTAGTTCTTTTGGTATATTATTAAGAAATTCTTCTAATTCTTCTTTATCCATTAAATTTCTAGTATAATTGCTTCTAGTATCAATTTCTTCCAATTCTAGTACTCTTATAAGTACTTCTAAATGTATTCTTTTTTCAAAAATATCTATTATTTCTTGAGGTCTTTTATTCTCATATGCTTTCTTAATCTAGTCTTGTCTTTCTTCTATAAATTGATTTATAAATTGTATTACAATCTTATTATAATTCTCTCTAGTCTTAAAATATTCTTCATCGTATAAATCATAAAATATAGTTTCTAAAGGGTATAATTTTATATCTACAAGGTTTATGTTCTGATCATTAATAGTCTGGTCATTAATAGCCCACGAGCTATTAGTCTGAGTATCTGTTTCTAAATCTTCTGTCTGATTTTTATAATTATCAAATCTTATACTAATTCTTCCTCTATTATCTTCGAAGATTTGACTTTTATCTGGTATAAGTTTTATTTGACTTTCTTCAAATAGTCTATTTATATTCTAGCATAAGTCTCTGCTGAAAATTTAGGCTGTTTTATAAATCTAACACCTTTTAATGCTAAGGCTTGTATTATGTCTTCCACCTTACATTTATATTTTATATTAGTTGAGTTAATTGATTTCCCAATTAATCCAACAGTTATAACAAGATTATTTTTGTCTATTAAACCATAACCTTTAGTCATGATTCCTATTTTTATATGATGTAAGTCTTTTGATTCTAGGAAGAATTCTGGAACACAATAGAATAATCCTCTATTATTGTTCATGTCTACATCCATTATACTTATAAGTTTCTTAGCTTCTTCTTATATAGAATCATCGTATATAGTTATTATGGTATGTGCACCTAGGTCTTGTCTAGTCATGCCTTTTATTCCGATTATAATAAGGCCTAAATGAGTATATTTATATCCGTCTTTAAGTATTTGTTTAGCCAGAGATTTTTCTAATAAAGGTATTCTAACTATATCATCATCTCTGCATTGTATAGATTTCTCTTCAGATTTTCTCAAAAGTCTGTAATTTTCTATCCATTTTCCTTTCTGATAAAGTATTTTAGGATTTAACAATCGTTTCTCATTTTGTTTATAATTTTCTAAGTCTTTTTCTACGTCTATTATTTCAGTTATATTTATTTCTTCAGTATTTTCCTTTGGTTTTATACCAAAAATTTTCTTAAATTTATTCTCACTTTGTATTTCAGTATTATTAGCATTGCTACTACTTCCTCGTAAGGTATAACTTCTTCCTAAGAATTTGTTATTCATTATTTGGAGGATTATAGGTTATAAAAGTATAAGTTCTAATTGGATTATGTCTTAACCGATTTTGATTTTCTAAACTTTGTATTATATTATTCTCACTGTTTATTATTATATTTGAAAGATTATTTAGTCCTTCGTTCTTATTTTCTGCGTCTTTATAAATATTTTCTAACAAATTTTCTAAATTTTTTATTTTTGGTTCTAAATTATCAAGTATATATAAGTCTTTGGGTATTAAAAAATAAATTAGAAAGAAACGAGACAAAATTAAGACAAAATACTGTGTTAAGAGAATATTTTTATAATAGACTTGAATACTATTTAAATGAAGTTAGAACTACAGACTTTAAATACCTTAGACTTCTTTTTGAATGGTATATGAATCAAATACCTACTTGCGGAAGAAGTATAGAATACTATTCAAAAATAATACTTGAATTAGAAGAAGAAAAGAGAAATTTAAATTTAGTATTAAAATCTATAATTTTATTAGAATCTGCAGACTTTAATATACAATTTTAAGAATTTTATAATGAATAGAATTTTAG